>CM077151.1:65767978-65774725 GCA_039583875.1 Platanthera guangdongensis
TCATGAGTTAAAATAAACTATTTGCCACGGTTATTTCCCGTGGCAAATAAGCCAACTATTAGCCACGGTATGAAGTCCTGGCTAAAGGCAAACTCATCATTTTTTAAAAAACTATTTGCCACGGTTTTACGCCGTGGCAAATACTAATTTATGTTTTTTTTTTAAAAAAAAAAAACCATATTCAAATTAATGTAATGTTAATCCATAAAGCAGTCATACTAACACTAAAAAACAATGTAGAAACCAAACCCATGAAAAACAAATATCGATTACTTTAACTTTAAAAAATGTAATTTATATATTTCTAAAAAAATGTAGATTCAATCTTCCAGACACAGCCAGCCTCCTGATGCAGCCCCATGAAATTCCATTTCCTGCAGTTTTCAATGTCCTCTAGACATGCCAGGACCTGAATCAGCCTGGTAACTACTAATCTGAACCCTACCTAAAACCTATACTCACCTTTCCTTATTTTTCCCATCTTCTGTATACACGCCTGGACCTGAATCAGCCCTGTAACTACCATATTCAATCCCATATACAGTTTATACATCTACTTCCTGCTGTTTTCCACCACCCATGGACACTCTAGAGCTTGAATTTACTCTCCACATCAGCACCTCATCTTGTAACCGATGGACCCATTCTTCTCTCTAATCAGCCCGTCTACAGCAAGTCGAAGTAACTTCCAGCCCCTCAGCATTTCACCGCCCCGACTTTCTATTTGTTATGTAAGTTTGCTGTTGAAGTTAATAATTCTCATTGTTCTTCAATTAGTGAAAGACCATATTTCTTTTGGTTGGTAATTCGTATGTGTTTGCCCTTAACTCAGGATGATCTAGATCGTCCATAGTGACCTCTATATTTATAAATAGCGGTCAAGGGACTGATTTCTGGGCATTGCAGAATTTGGATAGAAATTGTTGGTTCTCACAATCTCTCCACGATGCCAATTCTTTGGATTCTTGGTGCCGAAGCCAAGATAACTACCCCTTCTTCCATTACCACCTCATAACCACCTCCACTATTTATAACCACCTATAATTACCTCCCTCCACCACCAAACCATACATATAACTACCAAATTCTTGCCGTAACCATCCCTATTTTCTGCAATAACTCCCACTCTAGGGTATGTGTCACCCAAGATTTAATCTTCCAAACACAGCAAACCTCCCGACCCATCACCTCAGCGCACTGAATTTCCATTTCCTGCAGTTTTCCATCTCCTGTAGACATGCCAGAACCTGAATCAGCCTTGTAACCTGAAAGAAGAACAGAGCGGAAAAAACAGATCAAAATCAGTAGCATTAACAAACATAACCTGAAAGAAATGGACATTTACAAACATAAGCTGGAGAATAAATTGGAAGAAATAGACCAATAGCAACAACAATTACACACTAAAAGTTATCAACATTTACACACCAATTGGAAGGAACAAACATAAACTTTCATGCCCAAGCTTCCTAAATATGGTGGGAGTTTGTCTGACAGATCGACCCATATTCCATGCCCAAGCTTTCAGATTTGGTAAATTGCCTTAATTCCCTAATTCTCTTAAGCAGAACTCAAAAAAACGCTCCAACCAATTCGTTGTTCTAAATTGGTTCATTGAATCTGACTAGTTAAGAATTGAATTTTCATCACGAACAGTAAACACCTAAATGATGATCAAACTGGACAGTCTAATGAATGTTCCAAAACATTGTTAAAAGGGCATCAACTAAACCAGACACTATTGTTATTCTTATTGACTTTAAATTTATTACAAAAGTATAAATTCAATAAAAGGCCAGATGTTCCATACCTTCTCAATCGGTTGCCGTGTCTTTTTTTCCAACTCACCAAAAAGGTAGTCTCGAATGCGGAGGAGTTCATTTGCTTCATTGTGTACATCATCAGCCTGGTAGTAGAGTACTTTATGAGAAAATATTAAAAAAACTGTAGAACAAAAGTATACAATCATATAAAATTCAATTAATAACTCATCAAGGATCCAAACCTGTCCGCGGGCAGCTCCAGCTGGCGATTGAAGTGCAATTCTACAAAGAGGCATGGCAACACGGTTACCCTTGAATATATGTAAAAGGGAAAGCGCAATTAGTATTGCAAAAGGGTGTTGTATGGAGATTAATAGGTAAAAAGGAACGATGATATAAAAATAGAGAGAGGGAAAAGTGATAGTATTTACAGTTTGACACCAACTTATAAACAGTCAAACCTTTTCTCCAGCCGCAAGAAGAAAGCCTGCCAAATTATAGGCATAACCTACACAGTTGGTACCAACTGGACTTTTCAAGCTCTGCATAGTGTCATATATGGCCATACTGGGAGTGAGCTGCAATGCACGTTTTTATAACAATATCAGAGTAGTAATATGACTACTCACATTAGGCAATTAAACTGGATATCAGTGCATAATACTGAAGGACGCTGCTTCTCAATGCAAATCAATATTCTGCACCAGTTAAATTCATAAGAACACAAATAGAGAGGGACGACATAACTGCAAGCTAAGACCATAAACTTACATTGTACTTTAAGATATAGAATGAGGAATCAGTGGCAATTGCCAACAAGTCGCCACTGTCAGCCCAGTAGAGGTTCTACACAGAAAATTAGGGATTGGAATACAAGTAAACTTCAAAGCTAAAACATATACCTTATTATGATTACAAAACATGTAAAGGATTAAGCAACTCACTTTGACATTCACGTCAATTCTGCGTATTAATCTACATTCAGCCCAATCATACCGGCAGGCATGGGAGATGGAAATTTGCAAAAATAACTTGAGCCTTTGAGGCAAAACAATGACGAAAATACAAGGTAACGATGTACTAAAGAATAATCTTACAGAACATAACCAAGGCGGCCGTCAGGAAGAACCATCGGCACCATTCTCATACCGGCAGGCATGGGACCTCTCCCATATATCATTGGCTGCACAATGATATAAGCAATAAAGGACATTTGGTATATATGATAACACCATTCACTGTCTGCCTTTTTGATCTTTCCTTCACTATATATATATATATATATATATATATATATTATCTTCTACCTTACTACCAAATCTATTATAATTTATAAAAATATATCATCAAATATATATTTTTTGTTTTGCTCATTAAACTTTTAGCAAATGTTCTACTTTTCAGATAATCAATAAGTCTCAATAGTAATCATATTTTCACTCCTTAAAAGCACATTTTCCGTATATTTTTTATACCTTCTCTCTCCACCAGTAGGTTTCATTATCAATAAATGATCTATTTTTAGATCCTCCTATAATATTGTGTGAATATTTTTAATAGAACTAGAAATCTTATCTCAAGTCAACTTTGGCTTACTATACTCTTAAAATGTACCCCTATAAATACTACTCTATACCTCATGGTCAACATTTTATTTCCCTCCAAGTAAACAAAAGAATTTATTTACGATATGGTGGCTACACTATGTCGTAACCAAATATTCATTTTGTTTATAATATTGTTCGCAATTACAAGATCATAGCTATAACAAAATAAAGTGCATGTAATAGTTTTTTGCTGCTGTGCAAAATAAAAGGATATTAGATAACTAAAGGAGAATACTAAAAAGTTTAAACTTGCTATTACAATTTAAATGCGTCCTCTATACCAAATATTGTTTCATTTTGCACAGATGTCTTCATATGTGTATACCATCAGTAGCATAGAGTTAGAGAGAGAGACCTGTCCCAATCCACTGGAACCATATCCACTGCCATAAGCACCGTAAGCATCTCCAGAAAAGCCATAAGAAAATGTTTGCAAAAGAACACTCCTGATGTGGCCAGCCCCGTAAACTCTTGGAGAGTGGCGCGACCCACATTACAACTATTTCTGATTCAGTAAGTAAATATACCTCATTGAATGATTTTGACTCGTCATTAACATATAGGCAATCTGCATAAAAGAGAACCTGCCAAGGAAAAAAACCTAGTCAGTCGACAATTTCAAGTGGCAAATACTACAGCTATATAACTACGGACGCTGATAATTATTTTTTACCTTATTTAGTAAGTTAGCATTTGAGGCATCAGTTGCTAACACTTGGACACCAAAACAGGTCTCACAGGCCGTGCAGAATGGACAAAGACCGTTCTGAATACGCAACCATCTTCTTCACACCATATTCCATCATGTGACAAGTTTTTCTTTGTTCTCTCTTTAAATATTCGCTCATTGATTAATGAAATATCATAGGTTAGGATGTGTATGTTTTTTCGAGGAATCTTTGAAAGCCAATCCAGTGTAAGGGAACTAGGAGTTCCATAGCTCCTAATATAGGACAAATAAACTTTTGATGACAGTATCATGAAGCTTTTGACAAGAAAACTGTTCTCCGGCAGATCAATGAGGCAGAACAAAATGAGAAAGGCCAGAAGATCATCTTGAAGTAGGAATATCATGGAAACGAACATATGATGTGGGTATAACATGAAATTAAAGAACTCAAAAAGTAGCAAATAATGGACAGTTTTAAACTACAAAGAAAGCATGAAGGCATCATTCGTGCTTCAGTTTCACAAAAAAATATAACTAGGGTTTATATGATAATATGCTGACCTCCCATCTACCATCTCTTTCACCTAAGTTTCCACCATATGTTGACAAGGAGGAAAGGAGCGTGCTTTTGCTTTTGCTACGATCCGATCCTCCATCACATGACGAGATCCATTTTGAGGGTCTCCAACAAATTGGTATCAAAATCAATCGTCATAGATGTTGAATCAGATCCCCTTGGCAAAATCAAAACTAGCAGTGTAATGGGCACAGCTCCTCAAGCCTAAATACAATGATGAACCTTAAATATGTATTGCGAGATATTCTGCACGGAGAGGTAAATGTGAAGCTTGATATTTCATAGCTCAAAGGCAAGCAAAACCCATTTGAGTGGTTCATTTGATGTGAAAAATTCTCTTCAATAAACAAGTAATGTGGATGGAACTGATCAGTCTAGCAGAATTTTGTTTAGTGGGATTCACACAATTGTGGTATGTACAACTAGTAAGGGAGCATCTGCACCTGAATTGATGCAACACGAGTCACAAAATCATCAGATTAATATGATATGAATTGTACAAAAATGCATCATAAATTTCCGCGTTGTTTGCAACAAGAACACGTTCCCAAAATATATCTCAAAACATCATGGAAATAAATATAAGTTCACCAAAATCTATCTCAAAACATCGAGTTGATATGATTTTTTTCCATATTAGTAGATCAACACTAAAGCTTTTAATTTGGGTAGTGCATCATCCGTTGAAATTCTGCATCTTCCTGAGCGCTATTTTCATCACCAGCCTAAACAAATATATACATTATGGATATGTTAAACATGTTAATAATTGAGTAATAAACAATACTACTTACTTGACCAGTGCTAGAAGGTATCGAAGGATTCACCCGACTTCTAGAAGTGGTTGTTGTTGGTGTCAATGGGCAGCTAACAAGCTCCAAATGAGCTCGCAACTCTTGTTGTAGGCATGCCATCTTTTCTTCCATTTGTGCCTCCACTTGTGCCTTCATTTCGGCAATTTGAATATCAAACTGTGATTGCATTTCTTCTCGAAGTTGAGTACGGATTGACTCAATTGCTTCTTGACTAGGTTGTAAATTAATATCTTTTTTTTTCTTTAAGCCCCATGTACGCAAACGTCCATGTCCATCCTCTCCCATTACCCGAGAGAAGCAAGAATCTCTATATTCTACGGTGCGCTCCTCCTCAGGAACATTTTCAAGAAGAGTGTTCATATCTTCCTATGATATGAAGATATAAAAATAAGAAATGTTGTCAATATTATATGTATTATTTTGAAATTAGCTATGGGTGAAAGAAATCAAAACATACAATGGCCTCCTGAGCTTCAAAATCAATTCTACCCTTCTTATCTGTCAGTGTTCTTATAAAAACATTAATTCTATCTACCTGATTGTTACCTTATTTCTCCATCTAAAACAACAACAAAAAATAAATTGTCATTGCATATATGTATTATATAAAGATTTGGATGTTTTACCTCCGATCGAACAGAGCGAAAGAGGACCTCCCCATTTTATGGTATCCTCCAAGATGTTCACGGTTGATTGAGTTTTGCTTTGATACAACTTTAACAGCTTCTTGCCCCCAATATTGAACAAGAGTTCTCCATTGCCCGGCAATAACTCGATCTGGGACAATGGCAAGACTCTCCTCATCGGTTGTATATATATCATAATTATCACGCTTAACATGATATTTCCATTCCCTCCACCGCAATCAACTGAATGCAAGCATCTACCTTGATAATTTAGAGGGACATTTGTATTCTCCTACAATTATTCAATGAAATAAAATTGAGTTTATTTTAAGAGTGGTGTTCTTTAATGTAACAAAAGAATAAAGTACAATACCTGCACCTCTCTCCATATCGCATCAAGCATGTCATTGGGTATATCCGTCCATCGTGGATATGTGAGTGGTAGTTTAAACCCATTTCTAGCTAGAACCCCAAGTTGGCTAACAAATGGTTGCTCGCACTTACCGGTAGGGTACCCATATCTATCAAAATCAACATGAAATTGCTCACCTGTCCCCCACGTTGGGATGCCTTGAGCAGGGCCTCGACCTTAATAATTTCACGATTGTTTGAAAGATCTGCATTAAAAATGTCAATAATTTATATATGTTGTTATAGTGCACAAAGCAAAAAAATTGTGATTCCAAATA
>CM077151.1:65775225-66024063 GCA_039583875.1 Platanthera guangdongensis
GGCAGTTTCACTGACAGAAAGAAGCATTATCAGCAGTAAAATATCATCAGACAATATAGAGGGCTCAACATCATGTGCCTCTGTCATAAGGATCTCCTTAGAAATTAGCTCATCAGCAGTAACAAAAGTATCATCAAAACTTTCAGCAGCAGGAGGGGGCAGCAACATCAGAAACAACCACACTGCTTTCAGCAGAAGTAGCAGCAACATAAACTGAGTTAACAAATGAAGTGATGATGCTGGGGTCACAGCAAGAGAAGGGCACAAGGGCCTTGGACAGATCCACTGGGGGCTGGATAACAACTGTCTCTGGAAGACAAGCTTTCTCTGGCAGACATCTGAAATATATAGAATCAAATGCTGAGAGCAAAGACCTGAGGTCTATTGCAAAGACTGCAGCAGGAGGGGAATCTGGATCTTGAGACACAGCAGGAGCAGCAGCAGCAACATGAGCTGAAGAAACAGCAAGAGCAGCAGCAGGCAGGCTCACTTCATAGGGCATCTCCCCCTGCCTAGATTCAGACATGGCTGGATCAAGGCACACTGCTGAAGGGGCTGCCTGAGGGAATAGAGAGGAGAGCCTGGCAGAAAGGGCTGCCACTGACAGGAGTAATGGAGCCAAGGAGGTCTCCAAGAGAAGAGATAGCCTGGGGGCTAGCAATTCATAAAGCCTGTCAGCAAGGGCTGGAATATCTACTTGCTCAGTAGTGACTGGAGCAGAGGTAGAGGAGGGAGGTGTAGCTGTTGATGAGGGCAGTGGAGAGCTAGTGTATGGAGGAAGAGATGGTTGAGGTGTGGGTAAAGTGGATATGGAGGACAGTGGGATGGAGATGGAGGGTGTGAAGGTAGGTTGATCAATGATTTCTTGCAGAAGATCTTGGTAAGATGTTGAGGATGAGGGTAGCTCAGGAGGAGAGGATGGTGAGTCATCCATAAAGGAATCATCAATGAGGTTGAAGGATGGATTGGAGGGTGATGAAGTGATAATGTTTGTTGGAGGGTAGGAGAATAATGGATGGAATTGGTCTACTGTTGTTGGTAGAATAGGGATTGGAGATGGTATGGATGTTGGAGAGGGGCTGGAGATGATGATAGTGGATGGATTTTGAAGTGTGGATGGAATTGGAAGAGATGGAATTGGAGGAGGAGGAGGAGGAGAGGCATCAGCAGGCAGGTCAGCTCTGGGGCAGAGACCTGTGGGGAAGTGACTCTGACAGTCCTGGTGCCTGAAGGAGTGCTGGAAGAGGGCCTGCTGGGCTTGAGGATCTGCCTGTCCCATTTACCAAAAAGGGCACAAGACAGTCTTTTGGAAGCATTTATATGAATCCCAGAGGATACCAGCAATGTAGGGCACCTATTCTGCAGAAAAATGCCTAATATCCTTCCAAAATTTACAAAACTTTTGTTAATTTTCTTCTTAATGAGGTCAAAGAAGACCTCTCCCCAATTCAGGTTCTTCCTGTCTATTATGGCTCCCATTAGGCAGAGCCGATACCTTGAAATTGTATCATGAGCAGAGTGCTTAGCCAGTAGGACTTTCCCAACTACATCAGCCAGGAATCTGTATTCCACACACAGATTCTTTTTCAATAGCTTGCTAGGGTTAGCCTCAGAATGACCCATTCTGGCAAGCAAGTCAGCATATTCTTCTCCAGACAAATCAGTAGAATCTCCACCAGTTCTTAACTCTCAAAACCTCTGTCAGAAATGCTGGGGTCAGGGGTACCTGAGTGCCAGAGATTGATCCAACAATGGTGTTGTGGTCCTGATTGTGGGCAGTGTAGACCCACTCTTTAATCTCATCAGCAGCAAGCTTAATCCTTGTAGTCATGATTGCAGCCAGCTTCTGCTCGTTGAATAGCTCTAAGATATCCTGAAAAACTTGATCTGTCGTGCTGAAGGATTCCATGTCTATGTCAAAGCCGGCATCAAATTTCATGGCGGCGAGAACAGAAACAGAAACAACCATAGTTACCTGCAAAGATTCAACAAACAAAACGACCAAGTGCAGAAATGTTTGGAGGGAAAGAAAGTGTTTGCAGAGAAATCGAAAGCGCAAAGGAGAACGATGGCGAAAAATGAATTTTATATTAGGGTTCGACGCAGAAAAGGAAAGATCGTTGAACTCAGTTCGACGATCGGGGCTTCTAAAGGAAACTGAAGAGTCTGCAACATCGTCGATCTCGGTTCGACGATATTGGAGAGCGTCGAGCTCTGTTCGACGATCGTTCAGAGAACAAAATCGTCGAGCGTCGTTCGACGATCGCTGACCGGAAGAGATAGTTCATACTATCTGAGAAATGCTGAACTCAAGTCGACGATTTCGGAAATCGTCAATCTCCGTTCGACGATCAGGGGGAAAATCGTCGAGCGCAGTTCAGAGACCAGAAAAACTCTAGACACTAAGAAAAAATCAAGATGTTTGCCTAGTCTTGGTCAATTTTTAAGCTTTTAAAATCTTGGATATTATTTAAGACTTCCTCCATCTAACATTCCTAACTGATTTGGGAAGAAGGTATGTTTCTTTTCATCCAAGGGCTTGGTGAAAATATCCCTTTGTAAATCAGTTGGGATATATTGTAGTTCAATTTTATTCTTTTCAACATTATCCCTTAAAAAGTGATGCCTAATCTCTATGTGTTTTGTCCTACTATGGAGGACTGGATTTTGAGCTATAGAAATAGCACTGGTGTTATCACAAAAGATTTTAGGCTTCTCTAAGTTGTAGCCATAGTCTAGGAGTTGGTTTTGAATCTACAAGATTTGTGAACAACAACTGTCTGCAGCCATATATTCAGCTTCAGCAGTTGAGGTTGACACAGAAGTTTGTTTCTTACAAAACCAAGAGACAAGTCTGTCACCAAGGAACTGGCAAGTTCCACTGGTGCTTTTCCTGTCAATTCTGCATCCAGCATAATCAGCATCAGAAAATCCAGTTAAATCAAATGCTGAATCTTTTGGATACCAGAGACCTAGATTTGGACAACTTTTAACATACCTGAGAATCCTCTTTATTAATGTTAGGTGTGACTCTCTAGGGCTTACTTGGTACCTAGCACATATACATGTAGCAAACATTATATCTGGTCTACTAGCTGTAAGGTACAGTAAAGAGCCAATCATTGCTCTATATGTTGTCTGATCAACAGGTTTCCCATGTTCATCAGCATCCAATACAGCATTAGTAGGCATAGGTGTTTTCATATAAGATGCTTCAGACATGCCAAATTTCTTAACCAATTCATTTGCATACTTGGTTTGAGAAATAAAGATGCCTTCAGCATGCTGTTTGACTTGCAATCCTAGGAAGAAGGATAGCTCACCCATGCTACTCATTTCAAATTTAGAATGCATTAGGTTGGAAAACCTTCTGCACAATTTTGAGTCAGTAGAACAAAAATAATATCATCTACATAGATCTGTACTAGTAGGGTATGGGATTTATGGGCTCTAATGAAAAGAGTTTGGTCTACTCTACCCCTCAAAATCCATTTTCCAAAAGAAAGCATGCTAGGGTCTCATACCATGCTCTAGAAGCTTGCTTGAGACCATATAATGCTTTGTTCAATTTAAAAACATAATCAGGATAAGTTGGAGAGATAAAACCTGGAGGTTGTCTGACATATACTTCTTCTTTGATGTCTCCATTTGAAATGCATTTTTGACATCCATCTGATATACCTTGAATCCTTTATGTGCTGCATAAGCTAAAAAGATTCTGATGGCTTCCAATCTTGCAACTGGTGCAAAAGTCTGGTCATAGTCTATTCCTTCTTCTTGAGAATATCCCTGAGCAACTAGCCTTGCCTTGTTCCTTACAATTACTCCTTGATCATCCAGTTTGTTTCTGAACACCCACTTTGTTCCAACAATGGAGTGATCCTTAGGCTTTGGCACTAGTTCCCACACTTTGTTCCTTTCAAATTGATGCAACTATTCTTGCATTGCAATGATCCAGTGTGGATCTTGCTCTACATCTTGAATGGACTGAGGTTCAATTTGAGATTGGAAGTAGGTGTGCAACAGGTTTTGGTTGACCTGATTTCTGGTTTGCACACCAGCTGAGATGTCTCCAATTATTTGGGAAATTGGATGTTCTCTTGATGTTACTAAATCAACAGGGGTGTTGATTGTTCACCAACATGCGTTGTTGTTTCCTCTTGTGGTACAACAACTGGCTCTTCAAGTTGTTCTTCAATATGTTGAATGCTTTCTTCATCTTCATTGCTTTCATCCGTTTGGGTAACCTGTAACTTGTTCAAGTCTTCAATAAGAGAATGTTCCTGCAAAGGTTCTATGGTAGAAGGGATCTTCTCTTTGAAAGACATGTTAGATTCATCAAATGATATATGAACAGATTCCTCAATTTTTAGAGATAATTTATTATAGACCCTATAAGCCTTGCTAATCATGGAGTATCCCAGAAACACTCCTTCATCAGCTTTAGCTTGAAATTTTGCTAAATATTTCTTGTCATTATTATGTAATAGCAAATACAACCAAAAACTCTAAAATAATCAACTTTAGGTTTCTTCCCTTTGAGTAATTCATAGGGAGTCTTTCCCTTTAGTTTATGTATCAAACTTCTATTCAGCACATAGTTGGAGGTGTTCACTGCCTCTGCCCAAAAGGATAGAGGAAGGTGAGCATCTGACAATAATGTAGTGGCAGATTCAATAAGGGTTCTATTTTTCCTTTCAGCTAACCCATTTTGTTGAGGAGTTCTAGGAGCTGAGAAAGTGTGCATGATCCCTTCACTCTGACAGAACTCTTGCATAAGAAGAGAATCAAACTCTGTCCCATGATCACTTCTGATCAGGGCAATGTGAGTATTGAACTCAATCGTATACATTTGAGAAACTCTCCAGACACTTAAAATTATCAGACTTCTTCCTTAGAAAGAACACCCAAGTGAATCTAGAGAAGTCATCTACAACTACTAAAGTGTAAGATTTCCCTCCTAGGCTTTGTACTGTGATGGGTCCAAAAAGATCCATGTGTAACAGATACAATATCCTAGGTGAATCACTCTTATTAAGTGACTTAAAGCTGTTTTTAGTTTGCTTGCCTAATTGACAAGCCCTGCAGAGTCCTTCCTTCTTCTAAGGGCCAGAAGGTAGTCCTCTAACAAGGTTGTCCTTGGATAGCCTAGCAATAGTTCTAAGGTTTAGGTGTCCTAGTCTCTTATGCCATAAAAATTTGGTCTACAAACAGAGTTGAACAGGCAAATATCTACATCAGTTGAAAGAAAATCTACTAGATAGATGTTACCTTTCCTTTTACCTGTCAACACAGATGTGTTGTCCTCTGACTTGATTTTGCATAATTCTTTGCTGAAGGTCACCTGGTAGCCTTCATCACACAGCTGACTGATGCTTATTAAGTTGTGCTTCAGTCCTTCCACATAAGCTACCTTCTTGAATGTTACTGATCCAATCTGGACTGCACCATATCCTTTAGTCTGTCCAAAGTTTGAATCACCAAAGATAACTTTGGGTCCAAGCTTGGCTCTAAAGGATGTGAGGTTGTCCTTATTTCCTGTCATGTGCTTAGAGCACCCACTATCCAAGTACCATTACTGGTTAGATGTTGGATAGGTCTTCACCTGCACATAAAATAATTCATTTATTTTTGACCCAGTTTACCTTGGGCCTAGGTTGATAACCTTTAAACTATGAAATAAAAGACATCCCAGGTTGACTCTTATAACCTTCAGGATGATATCTCCTTGGAGGTATAATTCATTCAGTATAAGGGTTAAAGATTTGGGATGAATGACCCTTAGGATTGGATTTTGATTTGCCCTTGAAAAAATTTCCAGAGCTCTGACCTCTGTTCGACGATCGTAGAGCTGCGTTCGACGATCTTGGGTCAGATCGTCGAGCTCCGTTCGACGGTCGACTATGGCAGATTTCAGGAACTTGAGATCGTCGAGCTGAGTTCGACGATTTTGCCTGAGATCGTCGATCTGCGTCCAGCGATCATCGATCTCCGTTCGACGATTTCTGCTGGGACATAGTTTTCTTGGGCAGATCAGAATTTTTCCTAGCTACCTCTACAACTCCCTTTCCTTTATTAGAAATGAACTTGATTGGGGTTGTTAGAACTATAGGTTGGCTGGATGAAACACCCAATCCCAGTGTACTATTAAATCTGGAGTTCACTGTGCTTGTGATGTCCATCAGCTTGATACTTCTCCCATTAAGGGATTCTTCAAGCCCCTTGGCCTCAGATAGCTTACTTTTCAGTGAAGCTATCTGCTCCCTACAGCACTCCAACTCCTGAGAGAGTTTGAGGTTTTCTGACTTTAAGGTATTATGTTCAGATAAATGATTTCTGAGAGAGATAATTTCTTTCTCAGATTTTAGCAGGTCTAAACATAATGCTTTAAATTCAGATTTAAAGTCCTCTGAATTAAAATCAAATGAACTGATTACCTGATCTTCTTCAGGTTGAGTCTCTGAATCTGACTCTGACTCTTCTTCATCTGAATTATATTGTGAGCCATTGATTGCCATCATGCAGAACTCTTTCTCTTCTGCATCATCTTCATCATCACTGGAGCTGGATGAGGCTTCTGACTCCTCTTCAGTCTCACTCCAGGATTCAGCAACAAACCCCTTTCTTGTGTGTTTGTTTTTGCTTGAGGAGGGTTTGCCATTGCCATTCCTTTTGGAGTCTTTCTCCTTTCTTCTTTCTTTCTTGTCCCTTCTGTCCTTGTTTTTGTTTTCTGGACAGTCAGGAACTATGTGCCCCGGTTTCCTGCAACCAAAGCAAACAATTTATTTATTATTAATTGACTTGTCATACCTTGGCTTATCATGCTCCTTGTATGATCTCCTTCTGAAGTCCTTTCTGGCCATCTTGTAAAATCTTTTGGCCAATAGACTGAGCAGTTCATCATTGTCTGTGACTTTGTCTTCAGGCAGATCTTCAGTTGCCTTGAAGGCAATTGTTTTCTCTTTTCTTGTGGCTGGTGAGGCAGCCTTCTGTTCTTCTTCTCTGTTCTTGATGAGTAGCTCATAAGATTTGAGCTTACCAAATAGAGCTTCAGTGGTGATCTCATTCAAACTTCTGGCATCCTTGATTGGCCAGATTCTTGAATCCCAAGTGCTAGGGAAGCACATTAGAATTTTGTCATTGAGTTCAGTTAGTGAGATCTCTTTATCCAATGTCCTGAGTTCACTGACTATTAGACTGAGCCTGTTGTACATATCTCCCACTGACTCAGTTTCTCCCTTCTTGAAATTCTCATATTGAGATATGAGGTGGGATCTCTTATCCTTTCTCTCATCAGCTGAGCCTGAGACTATTTCAGAGAGTTTATCCCAAATTTCCTTTGCTGAATTGCATTCAGCCACCTTTTGAAAGATGTCATCAGACATTGTCTGGGCTAAGATGTTCATAGCCTGGCATCAGCTACCTTCCATTTCTTGATGTCAGCATCTGTTCCTGATGGAGGTGGAACAGCATTTGTACTTGAGTTCTCTGGAGGTCTTGGACAAACTGTCAAAACAGAGTTAAAAATATCCTCGTCAATAGAATTCATGTATAATCTGATCCTTGCTTTCCAAAGTGCAAACTTGGATAGATTGCACACTGGAGGTCTGGTGCTAGCATAATCTTTGTTTTGGGCCATGATTTGTGAAATCAAAATCTAATACTAAACTCAAAAGAAAACAGATCTAACTAGGAATCTTTGGGGTTCAGGTGTTAGCCTGTACAACCACCAAGGTGTGGTATGTTTAACCAACCTGCCTCTGATACCAATTGAAAGTACAGCTAGATCTGATATACTCTAGAGGGGGGTGAATAGAGTATATGGTGCTTGAAAACTTTTTACAACAATTGTTGTAATCTAAGTGAACAGGGAAACAATTACTAAATCTAATCACAGAACTAAACTAATCACAAAATAATCACATAACAATCACAGCCAGAAACAAAAATAAAGACAAGGAAGCCAGATGACACAAGGAAATATAGTGGTTCCCCTAAACTTGGGTACATCCACTCTTCTACCACCCTAGGTAGGAATCCACTACAGGATGAGTTGATCAGGTATCTTGGGCACCAATGAGCTTTTGATAAGGTGCTCAAAAACTAAATCAGATTTTTTGATCAGGTGTCTTGCCATCAATGAGCTTTTGACAAGGTGCTCAAAAACCAAGCTCAAACGTTTGAATGGAGTTTGAGAAACCCTTTACAGAGATGGGGTGAGAGAATGATGGAAGTCTTCTCTTTCTCAGATCAGCTGAAAGACTATGTGGATTTGATGGTGTCAAAGCTCCCCCTGAGTCCTTGAGATGTTCAGGAAAAGAAGCTTTGCTGTAGGGTGATAGGCCTTCAGAAGTTGATCTCCAGCAAAAGATGATTTCAGCAACAGCTGAAATGTTAGGTGTCTGGAGTTTTGAAAGATGTTGGCCTTGAACACTTGAGACAAGAGAGATCAGAAGATTTCAGAAATTTTGATCTCCTTGGGTGTGTGTTCTTCAGAAAATTCTTTGAGACAGAGAATATATTTTTTCTTGTTCTGTGTTCTGAGTTCTTAGTTCCCTTGGGTGTGTGTTCTTCAGAAAATTCTTTGAGACAGAGAATATATTTTTTCTTGTTCTGTGTTCTGAGTTCTTAGTTCCCTGTGATTCAAAAATATTTCTTGTCTTTTATTCTCTAGTACTGAATAGAAGAAACATCCTCTGTCAAGAATAGTCGTTGGCCTGCATTAATTGCATCCTTAATTGCAGAATGTCTTCTGGAGGAAAGTCCACAGAAATATTCTTTGAAAATCCCTGGAAACTTGGTCCAGAAATAAATGAAAACGGCTAGAAAATCTTCTGAATTAATTGCAGAATAATTTCTTAACTGATCTGAATTTGAATCTTGAAACATCCTTGAAGTTATCTGAAAATGTCGAACTGAGCTCTGCTATCGTTGAACTGAGCTCAGCGATATGGATTTATACAGCAACACAATATCGTCGATCTGAGATCAAAGATCATTGAACTGAGCTCAGAGATAGAGATCCAAAGCTGAGTCAAATATCGCCGAACTGAGCTCGCAGATCGTCGAATGGAGTTCGACGATTTGATGAAGTTGAGCTCAGCGATCGTCGAATGGAGTTCGACGATCTGTCGAAGTTGAGCTAGACGATCGTCGATCGGAGTTCGATGAATCGTCGTGCTGAGCTCGACGATATGACTTAGTCTCAAACTGCAAAAGTCTTGGTCTTGAGGGCAACTTCCAAACTTAAACTTCTAACCCTTAGACTCAATTCTAATTGACCTTTAGAACTATACAAGAGGTCAAACATTGGTTTTCTAGAGACATAGTGATCCTGACCCAAATTAGTAATAGGGTGTTCCAACAGCCTGGTTGGCGGCGCCCTGGCCGGCCGGCGATGACCACTCCGCTGGCGGCGGCCAGCCAGCGGAGGCGGCCGCCGTTGGTGGCGGCCGCCAGTGGTTAGCTCCCAATGGGGGTGGTTTCCCAAGTGGAGGGAGGGAGTGGGTCCCACCCCCATGTTCTTCTCATCATGGGAGGTGGGGTTGACTAGTCAACCCCATGATCTCCCATTTGGGGGGGGGGGGGAGATCATGCGGGAGCCTTTCTTATAAATGGTGTAACCCATCAATAAGCATAATATTTATTAATTTTATTTAATTATAAAAGTAAATATATTAATATTTTTTAATTGTAAAAGTTAATTTTATTAAATGTTAATATTGATGGGGTTCCCCAAATTAGGTTCGAACGAGTTAAAGATTTTTTTTTTGCGCACTCGCCCGGTTCGACGCTACAATTCCAATGAGCTCACTCTCACACAATTCTAACCGCTTGGTCTTCCAAACAAACATCAAGATACACATATACCCGTTCGACTCGCTCACGAGCTAGAACTATAATTATAATTATATTATATACTAATTTAATTTTAAAATGTTAATTATAATTATATTATATACTATTTATATTATGTATCTATAATATTTTTTCGTGTATATATATATCTATATTAAATAAAGATCTTTGATTCTGCTATAGTGATACGTCAGTCGATCACGACTCTGAAATCCCGAATCTGCCCCTCCACCGCTTCATGCTACTTATAAATAAAAGTGTTTAACAATTCAAAATTACAAAAATAATTTTAAATTACAAATATATATATATATATATATATATATATATATATATATATATATATATATATATATATATATATATATATATATATATATAGTTTCACAATAAAAGAAATTACAAAAAAATCGATTTCACCACGTCGCCTCCGGCAGAGCCGCCGGCGGCCTTCCCAGCCCCCACTGGTGGGTTCGCTGGCCTCCGGCGAACACGCTGGGTGATGTCTGGTGGCGAGCGGGCAGGGCCACTGCTGGCGAAGGCCCTGCCCGTGAGCCCTAAACGCCGGCAGTGGCACTGCCCGTAAGCCCCAGTTTAGGGCTCACGAGCAGGGCCTCCGCTGGGCGGTGGCCCTGCCCGCTTGCCGCCGGGAAGCCACCGGCGGGTTCGTCGAGCATCAAGCATCAAGCAAGCAGACGCGAGCAGAGCTCGAAAAACGTCGAGCAGAGCTCGACGAAATCGTCGAGCAGAGCTCGGCGAAACGTCGTGCAGAGCTCCACGAAATCGTCGAGCAGAGCTAAGCGGTGTTATTCCCCGTTCGATGAATTGTCGAATTGAGTTGTCGCCTGAGAAAAATTATTCACGTTCGACGAAAATTACTGGCTGGTGCGGCGCCGAGATGGTGGATTGCGTGGAAGCGGGCGAAACCCGCTTTTATGCGGCCGAAGACCACCCGAAGCATCAATCACGGGCGAATGGGGATATTTTTGTCGAACGGGAATAATTTTGCTTCACACGGGCTATGCCCGTGCTCGATGCTCTCGGGCGTCCTTCGGCTGCATCAGGCGGGCTTTGCTCACCTGTGCACAGGCTTCGCCCGTGATTGATGCTTCAGGCAGTCTTCGGCACCGCACCCGCCACTCGCGGCCTCCCGAAGCAAAATTATTTCGATTCAGATATATATCTATATATATATATATATCATATATATATATATATATATATATATATATATATATATATATATATATATCAAAAATAATATATCTTTAACACTTATAAAGAAATATCGAATGGTTTTTAAAACCATGATTTTAAAAACCACTGAAACAATCTTGACTGTCAGATCATGCTTTTTTATTCATCACCGTTAAAAAAACCCAGGTGTATTAAACTTATAAAGACTCACGGTTCCAAGAGAGAAAGAAAGGGAGAGAGAGAGAAAAGGAGAGAGAGAAAAGGAGAGAGGAGAGAGAGAGGGCGGCGGGAGAGAGAGGGAGAGAGGGGGGCTGGCGCCATTTATGAGAGAGAGAAAGAGAGAGAGAGAGAGAGAAAGAGAGAGAGAGGGAGAGAGGGCGCCGGGAGAGAGAGGGGGCTGGCCCCATTTATGAGAGATGAGAGAGAAGAGCGAAAGAGAGAGAGTGAGAAAGAGAGAGAGAGGAGAGAGAGGGAGATTTAGAGGGCGGAGGGAAAGGGAGAGAGAGGGAGAGAGAGCGGGCTACCGGAGAGAAGGGGGCTGCCGCTACTTATTCTTATAAATGATCATTAATTTTTATATTAAAGAAAGATAAATAGAGAGAGAGCAAGAGAGTTAGATAAATTAATTTTTATGCTTCAAAACGTATATATTTTCACAAAATAAAAATGATAATATGATGTTTTGTTGTTACGGTCATTTTGAGTACTCGTATGTATATGTTGCGGGCACAGGCCGCCTTGATGCGGGCACAACCTGCAACGACGCATGGAGCACGGGCGAAGCCCGTTTGGGGCAGGCGAAGCCCGCTGGGGCTGGGCGAAGCCCGCCGCCGCGAAGACTGAGTACTGTCGCGCGGGGCACGAGGGCCGAAGGCCCATGCTGTCACTCGTATATATTTATATATATACATATATATACATATATATATATATATATGTATGTATATATATATATATATACATATATGTACATATACATATATGTATATATATAAATATCATATATATATATATATATATATATATATATATATATATATATATATATATATATATATATATATATATATATATATATACACACATGTATATATATATACATCTTTATATGTATATATACATATATGTATATGTACATATATGTATATATATACATATATGTATATATGTATATATATACATATATGTACATAGACGTGCACATAAAAACCGGTCCCAACCGGTCCGGTTGGGACCGGACAGAGACCGGTCCCAGTTAGGACCGGTCCGGTCCCGGACCGGTCCAGTGGTCCCTGCCAATCCCTCTAAAAAGGGTAAAAACCGGTCCCGGTCCGGGACAGGTTTCGGGACCGGTCGGGACCGGCTAAAAGAGCCGTTAAGGCTCTTTTAATAGAGCCGTTAACGGCTCTATTAAAAGAGCTGTTTGGCTCTATAATTTTAATTTTTTTTTATATATTTAAAACCCCCCCCCCCCCTCTCATTTTTCTTTCTTTCTCTCTCTCACTATCTCTCTCACTATCTCTCTCACTCTCTCTCACACTCATATTCGTGTTAAATGACTTCCCGTTTGGGGCAGGCGAAGCCCGCTGGGGCTGGGCGAAGCCCGCCGCCGCGACTGAGTACTGTCGCGCGGGGCACGAGGGCCGAAGGCCCGTGCTGTCACTCGTATATATTTATATATATACATATATATACATTATATATATATATGTATATATATATATATATACATATATGTACATATACATATATGTATATACACATATATATATATATATATATATATATATATATATATATATATATATATATATATATATATATATATATATATACACATGTATATATATATACATCTTTATATGTATATATACATATATGTATATGTACATATATGTATATATATACATATATGTATATATGTATATATATACATATATGTACATAGACGTGCACATAAAAACCGGTCCCAACCGGTCCGGTTGGGACCAGACCGGTTGGGACCGGACAGAGACCGGTCCCAGTTAGGACCGGTCCCGGACCGGTCCAGTGGTCCCTGCCAATCCCTCTAAAAAGGGTAAAAACCGGTCCCGGTCCGGGACAGGTTTCGGGACCGGTCGGGACCGGCTAAAAGAGCCGTTAAGGCTCTTTTAATAGAGCCGTTAACGGCTCTATTAAAAGAGCCGTTTGGCTCTATAATTTTAATTTTTTTTATATATTTAAACCCCCCCCCCTCTCATTTTTCTTTCTTTCTCTCTCTCACTATCTCTCTCACTATCTCTCTCACTCTCTCTCACACTCATATTCGTGTTAAATGACTTCCTCCTCCTCCATGCCGGCGTCCTCCTCAGCGTCCGTCGATCATGAGATCGTTGAGCACCGACATAAAGCGGCGGTATGGGATAACTTCGATAAAGTGCGGATCGGCGGTGAAATTAAGGCGAAGTGCAAACTTTGCGCGAAGCTTATGGCCGCTAACAGTAGCAACACAACGCTCGCCTGACACAATAAATCGTGTCTTTCCAAACAAACCCCGTCGGAGGCCAACCAAGCTCAAATTTCGACGACCGGGCACATTTGGACGTATGACCAAGCTCGGCAACGGGAGCGACAAATGGAGAATGTCATCAAAAACGGACTTCCGTTCAACCACTACGACAACGACGAAATGACGTCTTACATACACGAAGCACTCCAACCAAAATATCAACAGGTAAGTCGTACTACAACTCGACGTGATCCTTTACAAGCTTACCTGCAATCAAAATTATATTTACAAAATTATTTTGAAACATTCGACGGTCGAGTTAGTTTAACGAGCGACGTTTGGACTAGCGGTTTAGTTGACGGACTTTCTTATATTTGCATAACTTGTCACTGGGCACTACAAGAAAACAGACCTTTGGTCAGGGCAAATTGCCCTGGCAAAAAGTCCAAAACCGTGGCTAAAAAGCTTTAGCCACGGTCTAGCCACGGGAAAAGTCGTGGCTAAAGTCGGCGTGGCTAAACATTTTAAGCTACCGATTGGCCGTAGCTAATATTATTAGCCACGGAAAAAAACTTCCGTGGCTAATATCTTTACCTTTAGCCACGGTTTTAATCCCTGGCAAAAACGGTTTCATGAGTTAAAATAAACTATTTGCCACGGTTATTTCCCGTGGCAAATAAGCCAACTATTAGCCACGGTATGAAGTCCTGGCTAAAGGCAAACTCATCATTTTTTAAAAAACTATTTGCCACGGTTTTACGCCGTGGCAAATACTAATTTTATGTTTTTTTTTTAAAAAACCATATTCAAATTAATGTAATGTTAATCCATAAAGCAGTCATACTAACACTAAAAAACAATGTAGAAACCAAACCCATGAAAAACAAATATCGATTACTTTAACTTAAAAAATGTAATTTATATATTTCTAAAAAATGTAGATTCAATCTTCCAGACACAGCCAGCCTCCTGACGCAACCCCATGAAATTCCATTTCCTGCAGTTTTCAATGTCCTCTAGACATGCCAGGACCTGAATCAGCCTGGTAACTACTAATCTGAACCCTACCTAAAACCTATACTCACCTTTCCTTATTTTTCCCATCTTCTGTATACACGCCTGGACCTGAATCAGCCCTGTAACTACCATATTCAATCCCATATACAGTTTATACATCTACTTCCTGCTGTTTTCCACCACCCATGGACACTCTAGAGCTTGAATTTACTCTCCACATCAGCACCTCATCTTGTAACCGATGGACCCATTCTTCTCTCCAATCAGCCCGTCTACAGCAAGTCGAAGTAACTTCCAGACCCTCAGCATTTCACCGCCCCGACTTTCTATTTGTTATGTAAGTTTGCTGTTGAAGTTAATAATTCTCATTGTTCTTCAATTAGTGAAAGACCATATTTCTTTTGGTTGGTAATTCGTATGTGTTTGCCCTTAACTCAGGATGATCTAGATCGTCCATAGTGACCTCTATATTTATAAATAGCGGTCAAGGGACTGATTTCTGGGCATTGCAGAATTTGGATAGAAATTGTTGGTTCTCACAATCTCTCCACGATGCCAATTCTTTGGATTCTTGGTGCCGAAGCCAAGATAACTACCCCTTCTTCCATTACCACCTCATAACCACCTCCACTATTTATAACCACCTATAATTACCTCCCTCCACCACCAAACCATACATATAACTACCAAATTCTTGCCGTAACCATCCCTATTTTCTGCAATAACTCCCACTCTAGGGTATGTGTCACCCAAGATTTAATCTTCCAAACACAGCAAACCTCCCGACCCATCACCTCAGCGCACTGAATTTCCATTTCCTGCAGTTTTCCATCTCCTGTAGACATGCCAGAACCTGAATCAGCCTTGTAACCTGAAAGAAGAACAGAGCGGAAAAAACAGATCAAAATCAGTAGCATTAACAAACATAACCTGAAAGAAATGGACATTTACAAACATAAGCTGGAGAATAAATTGGAAGAAATAGACCAATAGCAACAACAATTACACACTAAAAGTTATCAACATTTACACACCAATTGGAAGGAACAAACATAAACTTTCATGCCCAAGCTTCCTAAATATGGTGGGAGTTTGTCTGACAGATCGACCCATATTCCATGCCCAAGCTTTCAGATTTGGTAAATTGCCTTAATTCCCTAATTCTCTTAAGCAGAACTCAAAAAAACGCTCCAACCAATTCGTTGTTCTAAATTGGTTCATTGAATCTGACTAGTTAAGAATTGAATTTTCATCACGAACAGTAAACACCTAAATGATGATCAAACTGGACAGTCTAATGAATGTTCCAAAACATTGTTAAAAGGGCATCAACTAAACCAGACACTATTGTTATTCTTATTGACTTTAAATTTATTACAAAAGTATAAATTCAATAAAAGGCCAGATGTTCCATACCTTCTCAATCGGTTGCCGTGTCTTTTTTTGCCAACTCACCAAAAAGGTAGTCTCGAATGCGGAGGAGTTCATTTGCTTCATTGTGTACATCATCAGCCTGGTAGTAGAGTACTTTATGAGAAAATATTAAAAAAATTGTAGAACAAAAGTATACAATCATATAGAATTCAATTAATAACTCATCAAGGATCCAAACCTGTCCGCGGGCAGCTCCAGCTGGCGATTGAAGTGCAATTCTACAAAGAGGCATGGCAACACGGTTACCCTTGAATATATGTAAAAGGGAAAGCGCAATTAGTATTGCAAAAGGGTGTTGTATGGAGATTAATAGGTAAAAAGGAACGATGATATAAAAATAGAGAGAGGGAAAAGTGATAGTATTTACAGTTTGACACCAACTTATAAACAGTCAAACCTTTTCTCCAGCCGCAAGAAGAAAGCCTGCCAAATTATAGGCATAACCTACACAGTTGGTACCAACTGGACTTTTCAAGCTCTGCATAGTGTCATATATGGCCATACTGGGAGTGAGCTGCAATGCACGTTTTTATAACAATATCAGAGTAGTAATATGACTACTCACATTAGGCAATTAAACTGGATATCAGTGCATAATACTGAAGGATGCTGCTTCTCAATGCAAATCAATATTCTGCACCAGTTAAATTCATAAGAACACAAATAGAGAGGGACGGCATAACTGCAAGCTAAGACCATAAACTTACATTGTACTTTAAGATATAGAATGAGGAATCAGTGGCAATTGCCAACAAGTCGCCACTGTCAGCCCAGTAGAGGTTCTACACAGAAAATTAGGGATTGGAATACAAGTAAACTTCAAAGCTAAAACATATACCTTATTATGATTACAAAACATGTAAAGGATTAAGCAACTCACTTTGACATTCACGTCAATTCTGCGTATTAATCTACATTCAGCCCAATCATACCGGCAGGCATGGGAGATGGAAATTTGCAAAAATAACTTGAGCCTTTGAGGCAAAACAATGACGAAAATACAAGGTAACGATGTACTAAAGAATAATCTTACAGAACATAACCAAGGCGGCCGTCAGGAAGAACCATCGGCACCATTCTCATACCGGCAGGCATGGGACCTCTCCCATATATCATTGGCTGCACAATGATATAAGCAATAAAAGGACATTTGGTATATATGATAACACCATTCACTGTCTGCCTTTTTGATCTTTCCTTCACTCTATATATATTATATATATATATATATATATATATATATATATATATATATATATATATATATATATATATATCATTATCTTCTACCTTACTACCAAATCTATTATAATTTATAAATATATCATCAAAAATATATTTTTTGTTTTGCTCATTAAACTTTTAGCAAATGTTCTACTTTTCAGATAATCAATAAGTCTCAATAGTAATCATATTTTCACTCCTTAAAAGCACATTTTCCGTATATTTTTTATACCTTCTCTCTCCACCAGTAGGTTTCATTATCAATAAATGATCTATTTTTAGATCCTCCTATAATATTGTGTGAATATTTTTAATAGAACTAGAAATCTTATCTCAAGTCAACTTTGGCTTACTATACTCTTAAAATGTACCCCTATAAATACTACTCTATACCTCATGGTCAACATTTTATTTCCCTCCAAGTAAACAAAAGAATTTATTTACGATATGGTGGCTACACTATGTCGTAACCAAATATTCATTTTGTTTTATAATATTGTTCGCAATTACAAGATCATAGCTATAACAAAATAAAGTGCATGTAATAGTTTTTTGCTGCTGTGCAAAATAAAAGGATATTAGATAACTAAAGGAGAATACTAAAAAGTTTAAACTTGCTATTACAATTTAAATGCGTCCTCTATACCAAATATTGTTTCATTTTGCACAGATGTCTTCATATGTGTATACCATCAGGAGCAATAGAGTTAGAGAGAGAGACATGTCCCAATCCACTGGAACCATATCCACTGCCATAAGCACCGTAAGCATCTCCAGAAAAGCCATAAGAAAATGTTTGCAAAAGAACACTCCTGATGTGGCCAGCCCCGTAAACTCTTGGAGAGTGGCGCGACCCACATTACAACTATTTCTGATTCAGTAAGTAAATATACCTCATTGAATGATTTTGACTCGTCATTAACATATAGGCAATCTGCATAAAAGAGAACCTGCCAAGGAAAAAAACCTAGTCAGTCGACAATTTCAAGTGGCAAATACTACAGCTATATAACTACGGACGCTGATAATTATTTTTTACCTTATTTAGTAAGTTAGCATTTGAGGCATCAGTTGCTAACACTTGGACACCAAAACAGGTCTCACAGGCCGTGCAGAATGGACAAAAGACCGTTCTGAATACGCAACCATCTTCTTCACACCATATTCCATCATGTGACAAGTTTTTCTTTGTTCTCTCTTTAAATATTCGCTCATTGATTAATGAAATATCAGAGGTTAGGATGGGTATGTTTTTTCGAGGAATCTTTGAAAGCCAATCCAGTGTAAGGGAACTAGGAGTTCCATAGCTCCTAATATAGGACAAATAAACTTTTGATGACAGTATCATGAAGCTTTTGACAAGAAAACTGTTCTCCGGCAGATCAATGAGGCAGAACAAAATGAGAAAGGCCAGAAGATCATCTTGAAGTAGGAATATCATGGAAACGAACATATGATGTGGGTATAACATGAAATTAAAGAACTCAAAAAGTAGCAAATAATGGACAGTTTTAAACTACAAAGCAAGCATGAAGGCATCATTCGTGCTTCAGTTTCACAGAAAAATATAACTAGGTTTATATGATAATATGCTGACCTCCCATCTACCATCTCTTTCACCTAAGTTTCCACCATATGTTGACAAGGAGGAAAGGAGCGTGCTTTTGCTTTTGCTACGATCCGATCCTCCATCACATGACGAGATCCATTTTGAGGGTCTCCAACAAATTGGTATCAAAATCAATCGTCATAGATGTTGAATCAGATCCCCTTGGCAAAATCAAAACTAGCAGTGTAATGGGCACAGCTCCTCAAGCCTAAATACAATGATGAACCTTAAATATGTTATTGCGAGATATTCTGCACGGAGAGGTAAATGTGAAGCTTGATATTTCATAGCTCAAAGGCAAGCAAAACCCATTTGAGTGGTTCATTTGATGTGAAAAATTCTCTTCAATAAACAAGTAATGTGGATGGAACTGATCAGTCTAGCAGAATTTTGTTTAGTGGGATTCACACAATTGTGGTATGTACAACTAGTAAGGGAGCATCTGCACCTGAATTGATGCAACACGAGTCACAAAATCATCAGATTAATATGATATGAATTGTACAAAAATGCATCATAAATTTCCGCGTTGTTTGCAACAAGAACACGTTCCCAAAATATATCTCAAAACATCATGGAAATAAATATAAGTTCACCAAAATCTATCTCAAAACATCGAGTTGATATGATTTTTTTCCATATTAGTAGATCAACACTAAAGCTTTTAATTTGGGTAGTGCATCATCCGTTGAAATTCTGCATCTTCCTGAGCGCTATTTTCATCACCAGCCTAAAAAAATATATACATTATGGATATGTTAAACATGTTAATAATTGAGTAATAAACAATACTACTTACTTGACCAGTGCTAGAAGGTATCGAAGGATTCACCCGACTTCTAGAAGTGGTTGTTGTTGGTGTCAATGGGCAGCTAACAAGCTCCAAATGAGCTCGCAACTCTTGTTGTAGGCATGCCATCTTTTCTTCCATTTGTGCCTCCACTTGTGCCTTCATTTCGGCAATTTGAATATCAAACTGTGATTGCATTTCTTCTCGAAGTTGAGTACGGATTGACTCAATTGCTTCTTGACTAGGTTGTAAATTAATATCTTTTTTTCTCTTTAAGCCCCATGTACGCAAACGTCCATGTCCATCCTCTCCCATTACCCGAGAGAAGCAAGAATCTCTATGTTCTACGGTGCGCTCCTCCTCAGGAACATTTTCAAGAAGAGTGTTCATATCTTCCTATGATATGAAGATATAAAAATAAGAAATGTTGTCAATATTATATGTATTATTTTGAAATTAGCTATGGGTGAAAGAAATCAAAACATACAATGGCCTCCTGAGCTTCAAAATCAATTCTACCCTTCTTATCTGTCAGTGTTCTTATAAAAACATTAATTCTATCTACCTGATTGTTACCTTATTTCTCCATCTAAAACAACAACAAAAAATAAATTGTCATTGCATATATGTATTATATAAAGATTTGGATGTTTTACCTCCGATCGAACAGAGCGAAATGAGGACCTCCCCATTTTATGGTATCCTCCAAGATGTTCACGGTTGATTGAGTTTTGCTTTGATACAACTTTAACAGCTTCTTGCCCCCAATATTGAACAAGAGTTCTCAATTGCCCGACAATAACTCGATCTGGGACAATGGCAAGACTCTCCTCATCGGTTGTATATATATATATCATAATTATCACGCTTAACATGATATTTCCATTCCCTCCACCGCAATCCAACTGAATGCAAGCATCTACCTTGATAATTTAGAGGGACATCTGTATTCTCCTACAATTATTCAATGAAATAAAATTGAGTTTATTTTAAGAGTGGTGTTCATTAATGTAACAAAAGAATAAAGTACAATACCTGCACCTCTCTCCATATCGCATCAAGCATGTCATTGGGTATATCCGTCCATCGTGGATATGTGAGTGGTAGTTTAAACCCATTTCTAGCTAGAACCCCAAGTTGGCTAACAAATGGTTGCTCGCACTTACCGGTAGGGTACCCATATCTATCAAAATCAACATGAAATTGCTCACCTGTCCCCCACGTTGGGATGCCTTGAGCAGGGCCTCGACCTTAATAATTTCACGATTGTTTGAAAGATCTGCATTAAAAATGTCAATAACTTATATATGTTGTTATAGTGCACAAGCAAAAAAATTGTGATTCCAAATACCTGCATTGTTTAGTGAATGTGATGTGTCAATGGGTTGGGAGATTGGTGTAGCATGTGCAATAGCTTTGGAAACTGAATGTAGAGTGGTGATGGGTTGAGATATTGGTGAAGGATTAATATTAGGTTGGGAGATTGAATGTGCGGCGACGGATTGAGAGAGTTGCAACTTTTCAGTCATAGTTTGTCCTCGTGTTTTTTTCTTCCCCATGCCTGCAATATCATATAACAAACTATATTGGTGAATCAAATGTAATTTAAAATGACCAAATATAGTAATTTGTCAAGCAAAAAAATTATGATTCCAAATAGCTGCATTGTCTAGTGAATGTGATGTGTCAATGGGTTGGCAGTTTGGTGTAGCATGTGCAGTAGCTTGGGAAACTGAATGTAGAGTGGTGATGGGTTGAGATATTGGTGAAGGATTAATATTAGGTTGGGAGATTGAATGCGCGGCGACAGATTGAGAGAGTTGCATCTTTTCAGTCATAGTTTGTCCTCGTGTTTTTTTCTTCCCCATGCCTGCAAGAAGATCATATAACAAACTATATTGGTGAATCAAATGTAATTTAAAATGACCAAATATAGTAATTTGTCAAGCAAAAAAATTATGATTCCAAATACCTGCATTGTCTAGTGAATGTGATGTGTCAATGAGTTGGGAGTTTGGTGTAGCATGTGCAGTAGCTTGGGAAACTGAATGTAGAGTGGTGATGGGTTGAGATATTGGTGAAGGATTAATATTAGGTTGGGAGATTGAATGCGCGGCGACGGATTGAGAGAGTTGCATCTTTTCAGTCATAGTTTGTCCTCGTGTTTTTTTCTTCCCCATGCCTGCAAGAAGATCATATAACAAACTATATTGGTGAATCAAATGTAATTTAAAATGACCAAATATAGTAATTTGTCAAGCAAAAAAATTATGATTCCAAATACCTGCATTGTCTAGTGAATATAATGTGTCAATGGGTTGGGAGTTTAGTGTAGCATGTGCAGTAGCTTGGGAAACTGAATGTAGAGTGGTGATGGGTTGAGATATTGGTGAAGGATTAATATTAGGTTGGGAGATTGAATGCGCGGCGACGAATTGAGAGAGTTGTAACTTTTCAGTCATAGTTTGTCCTCGTGTTTTTTTCTTCCTCATGCCTGCAAGAAGATCATATAACAAACTATATTAATTCAAAACACATCACAACTACATTATAAATCAAAATATATTAATTTAAAAAGACAAAATATTGCAATTTGGCAAGCACAAAATTATGATAACATACAATATTACTCTTCATTAGTTATTTCATCGTCGACATCTAAAGGAATATCATCAACAACATCATCATCAACTCCTTCCCTAACCCAATTAGTATCATCATCACGTACACATATTGTTTCATCCAAATGTTGTTGATTGAGTGGTTCAACTTGAGGTTCAACATCAAATGATTCCTGAGCTGTCAACTTCATAATGACTTCCCAATCTGGATCTAGAGGATCTTTGACGTAACAAACCTGCTCTGCTTGAGTGGCTAATATAAAAGGCTCATCTATCATTTTATTTTGTCTATACAACAAATGATTGAAGTTCACAAGAGTGAAACTAAATTCATCCAGTTTTTTTCCAACTTGAGGGTCAACCCAATCACACTTAAACAGGATGAATTTAAAATCATTACCATAGTGAATCTCAAAAATGTCCCTTAACCTTCCATAGTAGGTGACACCCCCTACACGTGGATTCTTATCTTTGGAGCTAGCATAACTAGTTGTACTTGCTTTGAGCAGCACACCACTATTTTGGGTAGTTCTTTTTTGATCTTTGTACTTTGTGCGATAACGAAATCCATTAATAAAATATCCATCATATCTCCATGCCCAATTATCTGGACCTTCACTGAGACGCTTAACTTCTTCGGATAGATTGTTATCAATACATCTAACCTGTAGAGATAATCAAACCATTGATGAAATTAATGAAATGATTCATTAAAAAGTTGATCTTCATTACTATATTGAAGAACTTACATAATGTTTAAACCATAGATGAAAGGATTCATTATGAGCTTTATCAATTTGATGTTCGGACATACGAGGGATTGTATTTTTGAGTTCTTCGATGTGTTTCCTATATAAAAACACATTTCGATATTGTAAAAAAGAAACACCAAATTAAATTGATGGGAGAAAATATGACAACTCACGTTAGAAAAGGTGTGATTGCATCTATGTTGAAAAGAACATGATGATGCATTTGTATCCAAGAAATCTCATCAAGTTCTATCTTTTTCCCCTTTTTAAACGGGCGGCCAATGTCATGTCCTCCATCATAATTTCTATTTTGTCGATTATATTTTGTTTCAATGCCAACAAGATATCGTTCGCAAAAGTTCATGCATTCCTCCATTAGATATCCTTTCGCAATAGAACCTTCCGGATGAGCACGATTATGAACATATCTCTTCAAGGTAAGTAGATACCTAATTTCAACATATATAATAAGTTAATACCAACAATATTATATAAAAAAATATATAAACTCAAATATATGAAATGTTCATTACCTTTCAATAGGATACATCCATCGAAATTGCACCGGACCACCAACATAGGCCTCTTCAGCTAAATGTATTGTTAGATGCTCCATAATATCAAAAAAAGAAGGTGGAAATATATTTTCAAGATGACACAGTGTTAGAACTATGCATTCTTGCATAATCTTCAAGTCCACATGCTTAATAGTCTTTGAGCACAATTGTCTATAGAAATTAGATAACTCGATAATAACTTTCACAACATCTGGTGGCAATACTTTCCTTATAGCTATTGGAAGGAATTGTTGCATAAGAATGTTCATATCATGACTTTTAAGACCCCAAATATTTTTCTCTTTCAAATGTACACATCGAGAAATATTAGATGCATAACCATCCGACACTTTGATATTTTTAACACTTGTAGAAAAACATCTTGATGAACTTTGTTCATTGAAAAACGGGCTGGAGATAAGAAGGCCTTACCGGATGCAAGTTGTTGTGGGTGCAATTTTGTTCGAATACCCGTTTCTTTTAAATCTCGTCTTGCTTTTAAGCCATCTTTTGTTTTTCCTATAATACCCAATATTGTATAAAGCAAATTTTCACCCATATTCTTCTCTTGGTGCATTACATCAATGAAATGACGTGTTTGAAAATACTCCCAATATGGCAATTCAAAGAATATGCTTTTTTTCTTCCAACCATGTTTCTGACCAACATTCTTAACCCTACAATTATCTTCCCTCTTCCTCTTTTTAAGATCATCTTTCTTGTATTCAGTAAGTACATCATTCAGTTGTGTTGTGATAGTACTTCCCTTTAACATTAGAGGTTTAGCTTCAAATTCACGACATCCATTAAAAGCTGCCTTATCTCTTCGAAACCTGTGCCCACTGGGTAACCATCGACGATGCCCCAAATAGCAAAATTTTCTACAATTTCTTAGCCACTGTGATTTAGTTTGCAAATTACAATTTGCACAAGCATACTGGCCTTTTGTACTCCATCCTGATAAGTTTGCATATGATGGGTAGTCATTAATTGTCCAAAATAATGCGGCACGTAGAGTGAACATCTGATTTTTTGATGCATCATATGTAGCCACGCCATCATTCCATAATTCTTTTAACTCTTCAATCAATGGTTGAAGGTAAACATCAATTTTATTGCCAGGCCCCTTCGGTCCATCAATTAGTACAGTAAGAAAGAGAAAAGATTGCATCATGCACATCCATGGCGACAAATTATAAGGAATTAAAACAACTGGCCACGTGCTATGAGCAATGGATATGGTTCTATATGGATTAAACCCATCAGAGGCCAAACCAAGTCTAATATTGCGACACTCTGCAGCAAATTGAGGATAATCTTTATCAAACATTTTCCAAGTTAGAGAGTCAGCTGGGTGCCTCATATTATCATCTTTAGTACGTTCCTCTGCATGCCATCGCATATAACTTGCAGTTTTTGATGACATGAATAACCTTTTCAATCTCGGTGTCAAAGGAAAATATCTTACTTGTTTTGCTGGAATTTTTGAAATTATATTTTGCATGTTATTTCCATTGTCATTTAGTTGTTTGTATCGTGACTCGCCGCAAATCTCACAATTTTGAAGTGAAATATCATTTCCTTTAAAAATCATGCAATTATTGGGGCATGCATCCCAAGTCTCGTAAGAAAATCCCAAATCTTTTGTAATCTTTTGAGATTCATAATAAGACTTGGGTATTTTTATGTCCGGAAAAGCATCAATAAGGCACTCCAATAGCCATGTGAACGAGATATCTGTCCATCCATGCATGACTTTACCTTGCAGTAATCTAACTATGAAAGACAAGGATGTATACTTGACACAATTAGGGTACAATGGACACTCTGCATCTTCAACAAGTTTTATAAATTTGGCATCTTCTTCGCTAGGACCATCTACTCTTGGACTGGTTAATGATGGTGGATTCTCATACAAACTAGCACCAATAGGTGGAATTCCAATTGCTTCATGTATCATCTCCATCATATCATCTCTAAAATCAGAACGTTGTTCATTCCCACTGTAAGATGTAGAAGAATATGATTCCCGTGAAGGGTCCATATCTTATACTTGGATAAAAATCCATTTATAATTATATGTTCACGAGCAATGACCCTCTCCACCAAATAAGTATTACAACATTTTTTGCAAGGACAATAAATCCGAGTCTCAAAACTATATGTTTTATTTTGATATGCATATTCTAGAAACTTGTCAACACCATGGATGTATTCAGATGAAGCTCTATTTTGCAAATCAATCCAACTTTTATCCATATTTAATTACAGAGAAATCTACATAAATTAAAAAAATAAGGGTTATACAAATAGAGGTCGGACAATGAAAATATATTAGTTTGAGTTTAAATAATCTTTGACAAATAAAAACAAACACACACATACACACATACAAAATCAAAAATACAAACACATACACAATAAAACACACACACACACACACAATACTCATTTTTCTAGTAGTGCAACCATCTAAATGTTTTGGTTAAGTGTAGTCTGCATGCCCAAATAGATGGCTGATCTCGGAAGGAAGTGGCAACCGAAATCGCCTCCTATTATTTGCACTTTTCACTAGCCGGAGGGGGAATGAAATATCGGCAAAAAACGGAATGATCAAAGCAAGACTGAAATTGGTGCATCACTTCTAATCTACTTGAGAGTTTAACAAACAAGTAATAACAACTATATTTTTGTTACATCACTTTTAATAGAAATAGGTACAAAACATAAAGTTGTTCAGAAATATTCATTCAATTACAGCAAAACTTGTATAGTGATATCAATAAACTTTGATTTATACCGAGTTAAGCCAACATTTTCAGATCAATGACTAAGTTAAGCCATCATTAAAATTTGCTAGTGCCCGACACGGGGCTCACACACTAGCAACACACAAAAACAAGATGCGGTGAGCGAACTTGTTGCCGGAGAGATGCAAGAGGAAGGAGAAGTGATCGGCAAGATGCGGTGCTCTGAAGTTGCGAGGAAGGGTATGGCATTTGCTTAGGTTTAGGGCGATCGGGAGGAGTGTTATGGAGGCGCGGGGTGGATTTTTATTTCTTGAATTTTTATTTTGTTTCCGCGATTTGATGGTGGGCTGAAATATTTGGGCTGAAAAATCAATATTAGCCATGCGTTTTTACTTTTCATAGCTAATACAAAGCTATTAGTCATGTTTTTGTATAGCCGTGGCTAAAACTTAAATATTAGCCACGGTTTTGCGATCATGGCTAATACTAGTGTATTAGCCACGATTTTTGAACCCTTCCGATACCTTTGCAGAACATTCTAATGTCAAATGAGCTCCATACCAATACTACATTTTATAAGCTAAAAAACATGCACATTAATAGTGGTGTCGATATTAGAGAAGGATTTATAAAATGTAACATATCATTCATAAGATAGCCAGATAGGTCACATTTGGAGCAAGCGCATGAAGCAAATCATGTAATGGAGAAGGAGCAAGCGCTGAAATATTTTTTCTTCTAAAAACTTCTTGCACTCAGTTTTAGATCTTAACAACGCATGTAGATTGGAAGCAGGAGTTGCACAAAAACTTTGTTAAGGCTGTTGAACGACTTTGTATCGATCAAGCCATCCCCTCAAAAATTCTTGAGTTGATGAAGGTTGAAGGCCTGACAAGGCATAATGTGGCTAGCCAAGAAATACGAAGCAAAAGAACTCGAAAATGAGAGGAAGAGAAATCACACAAAAAGTGGAGAGATTCGTTACCCAAGTTCATGAAGGAACGCGGATTACTCTTGACAATGGAGCGCGGCGGAGCGCAAGGACTGGATGTACATTTTTTTTTTTGAACAAGCAAAAAACTCACAACCAATCCATCACATAGGGTTTAGGATATGTTACCTCTAGAGAATATATCTCTAGGTGAAGTGGCGAATGCGAGGATGAAGATGGCAACGAATCCACCACAAGGAGAAAACGATCTCTTTTGCCTCTTGGTTCACCTTGAACCCGAACTATGAAGAATCTCTATTCCGTTGACCGGGAATAGAGATACAAAGCCTAGACGTTATCCTCCAAGAGCACCGGGACTCCTAGTGGACGAACCACACTAGTCACCGTGAGAGGAAAAAGACAACCTGGAGCTTGACTGGATCGGCCAGAGGAAGAAGTCCTCAAGGCAAATCACTTGCCTTAAAAGGAGCTCTTAGTGCGAGTACCGACCACCAAAAGCACGGGCCTCCTCCACCTCGACCAACCGGCGACGAGCTCAAAGATGCCGACTAGCGATGATAACAACAGCTCACACCGGTGAGGAGGACGGTGGCGGCGCAGCAACACTCCGGCGCGTGGAAGCCCGAGCGTGGAAAGGACGCCGTCGTGAGAGGAGAAACCCTAGCCCGTGAGCTGCAGCACACGCACCCTCTTCCCGATTCTTCTTTTTATATCTGTATAATAACTTTACTTATATATATATATATAAACTTATTCATATATATATATATATATTTATATATATATATATATCTATATTTATATATGTCTATATATATAAATAAATGTATCCCAAAAACAAGTTCCAGTGGTTACAGATAACCAAAATGTAAAATTGTGCTCTACTACCAAAATCATTATGACGACTAGCCTCGTCACAATTTTCTCTTTTGATAGTCGCACAAGAACTCGTCTAAGCATGTCGAGTCACGACATAAGGCGCTCGTACCACGAGAGAACGGCAACGGCGCGGTTGTCGTCGTCGGGCAAGCAGAAGGCGTCCACCGGAGCTGGCGGCTCCTAGTCGCCCGAACCCTAGGGGAAGCTGTTCACGGGATTCTCAAAATGAAACCTGCTTTTGAATTCTCCCCATAGCCTTTAAAAAGTTTACATTAACTAAAAAAATTATAAATCAACACTTAATTAACTTACAATTAAAACATTTAATGAAAACTAAAAATTATTAAAACTAAAATTGCTAAAATAATCTCTTTTTTGCCATGAATATTATTTTTCATGGCTAATAGATATGTATTAGCCACACTATTTATAACCCTGGCTATAAAATAACTATTAACCAGGGTTTTTTCAATCGTGGCTAATATCAATGTATTAGCCACGATTTTTAGTCCCTGGCCAAAAAAAGTGTAGCCAATACTGACTTTTCTAGTAGTGGGGTCGATCCCGATAGTTGAGAATTAAATAAACTTATAATTTGTTTTGAAGGTTTTGAATATCCGCACACCGGTAAAGCTATTTATCAGGTGATTATTAAGTGTATTAGAGATTTTAAAATAAAAGATAAAATTTTAAGTATTTCGTTTGATAATGCCTCGAATAATAATATGACTATTAAATATTTGATTAATGATTTGGAACCTATGCTAGATGATATTTTTTTCATACACATTGCGTATGTCACGTTCTTAATTTAATTGTGCAAGATAGTTTAACTTTTATGAAAAATTATGTTATTAAAATACGTACTATGTTACGAGTTATTTATAGTTCAAAACGACGAAAACAAGATTTCAAAAAATTTGTTATAGCACAGGGTAACAAATTTTTGGGTCCATCTTATGATATGCCGGTACGATGGAATTCCACGTACAAAATGTTAAAACGGACTTTGTCACAGAAATCGTCATTGATAGAATTTTATAATAGTGTAGAAGAATCACATGATTTAGATGCGTCAGATTGGGCTATAATCGAAGATTACGTAAATTTATTAGAAAGTTTTTATCGGTCAACAAATATGTTATCTGGCGTTTATTATCATACTAGCTCGCTTGTTATTGAAATTTTTTTATTAATTACTGAAACGTTTAAAACTTACAAAATTAACCCAATGTGGCGTCCGTTAATATTACTAATGGAGGAAAAGTTTTTAAAATATTATACGCATATGCCACCTATGTTTTCTTGTGCTGCGGCTTTAAACTCTTTAATGGGTGTAGACGGGGTTGAAAATTTTATAGAGGAAATTAATCGAAATTTAGAGTTAAACGAATCTTCTAGTGATTTTCACAACGTTAGTGTTGCAAAATTTAATTCTGATTTTACTCGCCTATATAATTATTACGATCAACTATATGGATTGCGACCTCGCGAGGAATCCACCGCCCCTCGAACAAAAGATATTTTAAAAAATAGATTTTTAGAATTAGCTTCGAAGAAAAAACAACGAACTTCGAGTACTTTAAACGAATTAGGTTTATATATCAAAACACAGTTTCAAGATTTTATGACCGCGTACGAAATAGAAACTTTTGATATTTTAAAATGGTGGAAAATTAAATGTAATAATTATCCTATTTTGGCCTTAATGGCGCGTGATTTACTAACCATCCAAGCTAGTACGGTAGCTTCGGAGTCTGCATTTTCTTTGAGTGGCAGGATTCTGAACGAGCGAAGGAGCCGTTTGAACGAAGAATCTTTGGAGATTTGCATTTGCTACAAGGACCATTTGGACGCTTTGAGTAGGAGACAACACGTCTCATCAATTGAAGACAGTGAGTCTGAAGTTGAAGACGAGCTTAATAACTTAAATCTGGGGAGCGCCACAGAATAATGACGTTGAAGTTGAAGACGAGATCAAAATCAAACGCGACTCCGGAGTTGAAGACAAGTCCAAGGTTCAACTCAAAATTTTGAATTTGTATTTTGTAATATAATTTCAAATTTAATAAAAATGTTCGTATTTTGATTTTGTATTATAATTTGTAATTTGTATTTTGATTTTGTAGCTTTATTTCAAATTTAATAAAAAATTTTATTTACTTTACAATTTTGCATTTCAAATTATTACATGTTAATATGTTATTTAATTAAATCATTAAAATTGAAATATAATAATATATATAAAAAATTAAAATAATTAATTTAATTAACCGGTCCCGGTCTGGGACCGGTTAGGACCGGTTAGGACCGGTCCTTCCGGTCCCAGACGGTCCCGGTTTTCAAAGGAAAAACCGGTCCCGGACCGGGACCGGTTTGGGCAGGACCGGTCCGGGACCGGTGTCCCAAAAGACCGGTCCTGCCCAGGACCGGTCCCGGACCGGGACCGGGGTCTTTATGTGCAGGCCTATATGTACATATGTATATATATATGTATCTATGTATATATATATATGTATATATATATATATATATATATATATATATATATATATATATATATATATATATATATATATATATATATATATATATATATCTATACCATATTATAAAGAAATACTGAGGTCTGCAAATAGCATGAGTTCGAAATTCATAGAAAAAACAATGGCTGTATGATCTCTTCCACTATATCAGCAGCCGTCTGATCAAACTAACTTTCTCTCTCCATATTTTACTAGAGCTCCTAAACCTACTACTAGGATCCTAAATTTATGTGAAAAAATTTCAAAATCAGGTTACACAAATCCGCCCGCTATAAACCCGCGCAAGAAGGCCGTCCAAACCCGCCAAGCCCGCGCAGTCACAGCCCGCCAAGCCCGCCACCATGCTTTTTTCAGATACACATCCCGAAAATCTATATTTATTCCCAAAAATCTAATTTTATTTGACAGTGTGGGACTAAAATAGGCGGGTGAGCACTGGTCACCCGCCTATTTTAGTCCCACACTGCCAAATAACGTTGGATGTTCGGGTATAAATATTATTACCCAGATTCATATTTGAAATCCGCATGGTGGCGAGCTTGGCGGGCTGTGAATACCTGGGACCCGCCGGACCGCCTGTTTTACTATAATATTTATATATTTATAATTTATTATATTATTTATAAATTATTATAAGTAGCAAACGGATGAACAGTGCTCACGCCACTGTTCACCCGTCTGAATGAATTTTTTTATTTTATTACTAATTATAATATTTATTTATTTTATTTTTTTAATTGTTTAGGGTTTAATTATTTCATTAATTAATTATTTCATTAGGTGCTATCGCGGGCGGAGCCCGCCGGGGGGCAGCGGCGGAGCAGACCGCCGGTTTTTTTTAAAAAAAATTTAAAAAATCAAATAACAAACCAAAAATTAAAATAATACATAAACATTAAAAAAAATTTAAAAATTAAATCAAAAAAATCCAAAAAATAAAATAAATAGGACAGACGAAGCCCGGCGGGGGGCGGGCGAAACCCGGTGGGGGGCGGGCGAAGCCCGCCGTCGGTGGCCAGGTAATGTGGCGCGTAGCCATCGGGCCGGAGGCCCGTGCCTGCGACTCTATATATATATATATATATATATATATATATATATGAGCATTTTCGCACGGGCTGCGTCTGTGCTCAATGCTTTCGCCCGTGCGCAGGCGTGCGAAGCCTGCATGATGCAGCTAAAGGTCGCCCGAGAGCATCGAGCACGGGTGTAGCCCGTGCAAAGAATCGCCCGCCCGCGGCGGGCCTCGCTTCGCCCCTATATAATATAATTTATACTATATATTTAAACATTTATCTATACTATATTTTTATATAATATTATAATCTATACTATATATTTATATCTTTGTTACATAAGGAAACCCCTAATGAGGGGGTGGTGTAACTTTTAAATCCAAAAATGCTCTCATAAAATCGAATTTGGTGGGTTAATTGGGGGGTATTTTGGACTTTTGTCCGGATTAGGGCTTTAATTTAAGGTTCATGCACTGTTCGCCCAACTCCAAAATCCCGATACCCCCGTTTTCTTCTTCTTCTGCGCAGGGAGAGGGCTGCTGTTCGCCGCGATATCTTCTGCTGCGGCTCATATATAAATATATGAGTACTCAGAATGACCGTAAAAATATATACATAAATATTACAGTTTTTATTTTGTAAAACAATATACGTTTTGACCTAAAAATATTAATTTTAACTTTAATAAAGTTGATTGATTTAATATCATCATCTCGAAAATACCACCCTTACTTGAATAAATCGCTGACATGCCTAATGACAACCTACCATAGTAGGTGTAGAAGCTCTACTAAATTTTTTTTTGAATTTAAATGGATATTAATCATTACTTCTAATTATTTTGATAGTGCAATTACTTGAATGGAGATTGTATTTTAATTTCTTTAAATATATTATAATATATGTTACTAACGATAACTTTTTTACTTATAATAGTTAAAGATATATATATAAAGAATTAATTTATTATATTAAAAAATTAATTATATTAACGTTAATATAATTTATTAATAACAAAGTTTTAATTATATAAATAATTAATTAGGTTATTAATAACGTTATTAAAATAAAATAAACTTATTAATTACATAAATAAATAAAATTCTAAATTTTTTTGATAGTGCAATTATTTGAATGGACATTGTATTTTAATTTCTTTAAATATATTATAATATATTTCACTAAAGATAACTTTTTACTTATAATAGTGAAAGATATATATATATATATATATATATATATATAAAGAATTAATTTATTATATTAAAAAATTAATTATATTAACGTTAATATAATTTATTAATAACAAAGTTTTAATTATATAAATAATTAATTAGGTTATTAATAACGTTATTAAAATAAAATAACCTTATTAATTACGTAAATAAATAAAGTTAAAAATAATTATGTTATTAATATAAAAATTTATATAGTATGTTATTAATGATATGTATATATATATATAAAGTTATATATATACAAATTATAATTTTAAAAATATAACTCTTTTAAAGAAATGGAACGCTGCAGCCCTTTTCCAGGGCTATATCGTTGAGCTGCCAGATGCGGGCGGTGGCTTCTTGTCACCGCCCTCATCAAATTTTTTGTTTGATGGGGCGGCAGCAAAACAACGGCATGCTGCCGTGTTGCCCCTCTGCCAAACAAGCTCTTAGTAATCATTAATATCCCATGGGATTTTAACAGATTTTGATATGAGAATTTAGCCATTATTAATTCCCAAAGGTGAAATCTAGTATTTTAAATACTTAAAAATACCTTAGCTTAATCAAAAATCTCCGAACATGACCGAGAATATACTATAGCTCCAAATATCTTTGAGAATTTTATTGAATTTTTTTGGAGAATTTTAAATCCCTCAAATTTGTTAAATGAACACTATTTCAATTTTTAAAAATATCAAATAGTGTCAGAAAAATCCCAAAAAATTTATGGACATAGATCTCATAAAAATACGCAACTTTCATGTTCAAATCATTTTGCTTTGGCCTCTAGTTTAGCCCCAGAAAATATATTACCCTTATATTAATTATAATTATAAAATTTATAAAATTTTATAACATGTGAACAGGGATTGTCGTCCTGTACCGAATTCCGAATTCACGGGCCTTTCCTGCCGCCGGCCAGCCGTGGCTCCGGCCCCGACCGACTATCCGGTGGCGGGCTCACCCTCCGGCGGTGTTCTGACGGTCTTTCGCCGCTGGCCACGGCCGGACAAGTGCTTACAGACCACTGTTGCAAGAGAGGTGGTGGCGGCACGGCGGCGCTCCGACCGCCTGAACTCACATGCAGGGGATTCGAACATTACTGTCTAATATTGTATTGTAATTTTGAAAATAAATAATATAATATATTTATATTGTAATGCCAACAATGCAATATATTGGTATTGTAATACTAGCAATACAATATATTGTATTGTAAGTGCTAGAAATTTAAATACAGTATATTAAATTTTTTTCAAAAGTTTTAAACGGGTAATATAATATAAGATTTCAAAAGTTTCAAAATCCAATATTCAAAATGTAACACCCCCCTACCGGAACACAAAACACGGCACGAGTGGAGTCTTATGCCTAGAACAGCCGGCTTGCGGTAGCGTTAGCACACGAGCTAACCTGTACTACAAGACGCCTATCCTGCCACCTATAATCAATATCATTCATTGTCAACCCAACCAAGAATATAAAACAGAAGTCAAATCCACACATAAGTAAAATAGTTTAAAAGAAAATACATCAAATAAAAGAAGCATCAAAAACTTCTATCATATCAGAGTACATGAACAAAATGAGTCTCTCTAACTCACATCAGTCACTGACGGTAGCGATGACACCTTCACTTCAGGCCCTGTTGTCTTGGCATGGCTGCCCTGCTGCATAACCTGTTGTTGCTCTGTCTGTGGGGTTCTCTCCTAAAAAGGAAGACGTAGCAACCGTTAGTCATAAAGACAAAGTGTCTTCACATCCGCTCCCCCGACGACTCCTCGGCACCGGGCGAAGAAAAGGACAAGTTACAATATATATAAATGAGCAGTAGTACAAATAAGTGGTATAAGAGTGAGCAACATCAGTGTATATCAGTAATACAATAAATGACTAAATAATCTACTCTAACAATTCTACTATCAACAACAGTATAAAGATATAGAACTACGACTGAAATTAACTCAACTTATATGAATGCTCATACATACATATAAGTTGAGGATCGACACAATAATAAAGTAACTCATCGTATAAGAGTGCCCAGACAAACTTATACGATAAGGATCTTGTGTATGCAATGTAATGTATTGATATGAATGCAATGCAATGACTCACCCATGATCACGCACATGCAATTACTATGTTGACACAGACTTGTAGTTCCCACTTTTCGAGCAGGTAGCTAACCTCTCATGCGTCAACCATCATGGCCAGGCAGTGATAGCAGAGCGGGCTTCTCCACTACTAGGCGGGCATCTACACTACCAAGCTAGGCCCCCGTACGCCTCAACGCTAAGAACACAACAGCGGAGCTCAAATGCATACTACGACTCAGAAGGGGTCTCGGGCAGATGTGAACCGAGAGCCCAGCCCAACTGGCCTATCTTCGTGGCACGGAAGGTGCCTCTGTGAACAAATCACCAAAGGTCCAAGGCCAACCATCCACTAGCACGGAGAGTGCCTCGGGAAGGAAGCACCAAGGACAAAGGCCCAACCGTGTGTTGATGCGCGAAAACGACACCGCCTAGTTAACACGGAGGGGGTGTTCGATCTCACAAGCTAGGAGAGGAAAAGGATGAAGGTTGCGGGGTTGAGGAGGAGGAAATGAAGCTTCTGAGTGCTCGAGAGTGGAGCAAACGCTTGTTCAAGGGTTGCGGGGATAGAGGAGAGGATTGCTGAGAGCAGCCAGGAAGGCTGATGAGCAAGAGAGGAGGTTGATCAGGAGTTGCCGAGCAGATGGTTACTTGGACGGTTGTGATTGCAGGTTGACGCCGAGAGAGTTGAGCTGAGCTGAGAAGAATTAAGAAGGGCCGCTAGCAGCGACAACAGCAGACTTCGTCCGTCGCGGCTTAAATGCCACTCTTGCGACATGTTTTCCTTTGATTAAGATTGAGAGTTACAGCTTGCTAGTACACCCTTACAAGAAAGCAATAAAGGGGTACAAAGAGGAAGCTGGCGACTGAGGAAGGAATGCCAGAAGAGGCCGCGCGGACTGAGGAGCCAGGTCGGCAGGCCGCGCGGTTAAGGGAAAAACGGAGACCGCGCGGACTTGGAACTGAGGCCGGCATGCCGCGCACGGCTAAGAGAAGAGAAGGTGTGGACTGGGAAAAGGAGTTTGGAGGGGTTGCTGGCTTGCTGTGGGCTGTCTTCGAGCGTGAGCACCTTGGCGATGATGAGACCTCCCCAAATGAGAGGCATGGAGGTCTATTTATTGGCCCGATGAGGTAACGACTTCCGGTGACGTTACCCTCGGTGAGACAGTAACTGGAACGAGAAGAGGAAGGAGTCCGCCGAGTCCGCAACAGGTCCGACGGACTGGGGCTTGCTTCTGGAGCTAGTTCTGCTGATGGCGAACTGGGAGACTAAGTGGCGGACTGCGAGGAGAGTCCACGGAGTTCGCCGCTACTGAGCTGAGATTGTCCGCCTGTTGCTGGGGAGGCGGATGCTGGAGGCTAAGTGGCGGACTGCGACGGGAATCTGCGGAGTCCACTGCTGCTGAAATGGGCATGCGCTAAGGGTGCGAGCAGAGGAGTGCCCGCTGAGTCTGCCGAGTCCACACGAGGCTGTGCGGTCTGGGACTGCCTTGAGGAGGTTCTGCTGCTTGGCGGATCGGGAGGAGTCTGCCACTACTGGTCGATCCCACACCAAACTGTGCGGGTTGAGGAGGTTGTCCTCCTGCTGGAGAAGCGGGTGCTGGAGATGAGGAATGGCAGGCTGCATAACGAATCCAATGAGTCCGCGAAGTCTGCATCTGCTGACGAGTTGAGTCCGCCTCTGCCGAAGATGAGGCCTGCTGTGGAGCTGGAGCTGGGTTTCATCAACATAGGCGAACTGGAAGGCTTGACTGCACTTCGAGTCCACTGAGCTTGCGATGAACGGAATGTTACTGCTGCTCTTTGCGGGTAGCCAGGGAGTTGGAGTGTCCGCACTCCTTAGGCGGACTGAAGAAGCTGGCTGCCCATGCTACTGGGTGACTAAGGAATGGGTGACCTACCGGACTGACGAGGTAAGCCGCTCATGTTGGCGAGGTGGAAGCTGAGGTAGCTGGCCGGCGGCCTGGGGGTAGGTCGCCACCTTTATTTGGTGGTTTGAGCGGTCTGGGCGGATAGGCATCTGAATTCGACAAAGGGGGACCTGTTGAGACAAGCCTGCGGTTAAGCTGACAAGGCAGGCGACCTGCAGGGGTGGACTGAAGAAGCAGTCTGCGGCCCCTGCCGACCAAGGGAAGGCGCGCGGACTGGGTGGTCAGACCGCTGAGACCGCCCAAGCCGTGCGGCCTGAGAAGACAAAAAATTCTGTCCGCCCACACTAAGGCGTCGCGACCTCTAGGAGGAACCCGGGGCAGGCCGCGACGAGCGAGCTGTCTGTAACAGCCCAAATTTCAGAAAGGGAAATTTTTGGGTGACACGGCCTGGGACACGGGCGTGTCCCAGGGCATGTCCTGCTTAGGTGCGTAGACATCGTGAGTTCGGCGAAAATTCATTCTACGAAGTGTTCGAGAGGTATACGCCCGTTGACACGGGCGTGACCTAGGGCCTGTCCCCCATGGTAGACACTCGCGTGCTTTGGTCGACGAAAGTGGTCGATAAAGGGAACACGCCATACTACACGGCCGCTAGAATGCAATGAGTTAGGACGATGTGCAACTATGGTATCCCTTTGTGAATTCCCCTCCTGTTTAATGGTATATGCCGTGGGGCCCCGACCGGACCTTCTAGTATATACCTGTGAACGGATGGAGTCGTTACACTGTCTGCCTTGGAAAGGATCGCCGATTCGGGGTTAACATAATCCCCGCATTTTTTAAGTTTAGAAGAGAACTTCGAAAAAGTTGGAGACCCACGAAAATCGTGATCCACCCCAAAGGAAAGGTAGGGGGCAAGGAGAGATAGAACCCGATGTCTCTCCTTAGGAGTTTGGTGCTGCCTGTCTTTTTCCTGCAAGAGGAAAGTTAGTGTAGGCATGTATGGGAGGTACACCTTGTATGTACCTGGGTTTGCCTTTGCAAAACGAGAAAGATGTGTCTTCTGCTGAGTTCTGCAAAATAGGAGCATAATAACTTGCAAGTACCTGGTGGAGACTTGCAAGCACCTGTTATCCTCTGCAAAAGGAAGAGTGAGGAGTATACAAGGAAGAAAAACAAGCTGCAAGTACCTGAAAGAAACTTACAAGTCTTTGTTGGTTTCTACAAAAGAGAAGTTAGAAGCAAATCTGGGAGTAAAGAAAAAGCCGCAAATACTTGAAGGCAACTTGCAGGTATCTGCTGGTCTCTGCAAAAGAAGAGTTAGAAGTAGACACAATATATGAAAGTAACTTGCAAGTACCTGTGAAGAAACTTGCAAGTATCGGCTGATCTCTGCAAAATGTGAGTTAGAAATAGACATGATATATGAGAGTAGCTTGCAAGTACCTGTGAAGAAACTTGCAAGTGTCTGCTGATCTCTGCAAGAAAAGAGTTAGGAGCAGACAAAACATGCGAAAGTAGCTTGCAAGCACCTATGAAGAAACTTTCAAGTGTCTACTGATCTCTGCAAGAGAAGAGTTAGGAGCAGACAAAACATGTGAAAGTAGCTTGCAAGTACCTGTGAAGAAAATTGCAAGCATATATTGTTCTCTGCAAAATGAGAGTTAGACGCAGATATGATATATAAAGAATAAGCTGCAAGTACCTGGATATGACTTGTAGGTGCCTGCTAACCACTACAAAGAGAAGAGTGAGCAGCAGACATAAAATAATGAGCTAAGCTGCAAGTACCTAAGATGAAGCTTGCAGATGCTAACATTTGATGAGATAAGATCGATATGATCATATAGCAGAGGAAATGCCTGATACACTCTGCTGATAATTGAAGGAAGATCAAACCAGAGTAGTGATATTCTTGCTATATTAGAGACATCTTTAACATGAAGTCCATATCAACAAGTCGAGCGTTGACTGTTGATATGATAGGATAGATAGGATCAGATTAGCAGAGAAGAAGCTTGATGCATCCTGTCAATCTGGACTAGATCCCAATAGTATTGCTTGATGATCAAAGAGATTTAGATTCCTTAATCAATGTTTGATGCCATTAGCATTTGATAAGAGTAATGAATAGCTTTGTGAATCATCATCTGATAGGGCTTTGAGTAAGCAATGCATATAAGATGAGCATAAGTAAAATGAATGTTTGCTAATCCTTTTGGGAGGCTGGATTTAACCTGTTCACCTGTGAAAAAGGCAGTTGATAAAAAAGGAGGCCTATACTTGAAAGTGACCAAGAAATACTGGATGCTGCCACGAGAGATCACCCGTGGGCCTTATGCATCGCTTGCCTAAGAAAGGTCATCACGAGTATAGTCCTACTAAGAGTGGGCTGGCCGCACATCCTTTAGAAGGGCACAAGAGAGAAAAGCACGGGAAATCCTGAGAAGGATCGCTATATGCACTGCTCTCATGCCTTGGGTTACATCATCACTGATCAATGAGACTAGTTACGCCAAGTGGCCTATAGCTTGTCTGTGGAAAGATCAGTGGAGTTGTGGAACCCGCGAAGGCACGAAATGAGAGTACCAAAGAGTGTTCGGCCATCACAGTTGTGAGATGATCGAAAAGACAAGGCTACGCTTGGTCGTCATTGCTTGTCAAGCAAAGATCACCATAACTGTAATGTATCCTTAACAGAGCATAGCAGAGCTAACACATGGGGCCTCCCTAGCACACACTCTGTGTCAGATGCAGGCTAGGATCTGAAGTCCCGTATTCCTACGCATGAGAGTTGGATATCCACCACTACACATATGCAAAAACTCCTCGCGATATGTGGTCATTGTGGCCTTACGCCAGAATCCAATCTCGAGGGGGCATATAGCAAGACTCGGCGATATCTCAGTGGTTTAGTGATCTATTTGGCAAAGATAAAAGTAGAGGAAGAAGCATTACTAGAAGTGAACTGTGTCAGTACGGGATCCCTGATAAAAGCTTTATTGAAAAGCAATAATGAGCACTTAGAAGTGCTTTGTAAAGAAAATGTTTGAAAGAGTAAGAGTAGAGATAACCCATCACGGTTGCGATATAACCATAAAGTAGAGAACTATGAAGTCCTTTGCCAGCTTAGAATAGTCTTCCAAGAGTGCCCTCATCATCGGCATCGAAGGTTTCAATGGCTTTGCGAAAAATGAGGAGAGGGGGCTCTTCGACTAGGCTCACTCCTCTTGAGCTGCAAGGAATGCCTGCAACTTCTTTGCCCTTTGAGGTTGCTGGATCAGGGCGATCTTCTTTGGGAAACAGGTCACGCATCTTACCCTGTCGGAGCATCCTTTGCACTAGTTGGCGGAGTGCTCGGCAGTTCTCAGTAAAGTGGCCTGACTATTTGTGGAATTCGCAATATGGATCAGAGTCTCTAGATCTCTGATCAGCTGGTCGATAAGGCCTTTTGCAGTTAGCCCTATCCTTCATAACTTGGCTTACTTGCAGCATGGATTCATCTAGTTCGAACTCATGTAAGTCATCGTCTTGCTGATGGTAAGCTGCAGCTGTTTGTGAAGATGGAGCTGGTGGTAGTAATGGGTCTCGAGTACGATCATGGTCTTGGAAGGGATATCGATGGCGCTGAAACCTTCTTCACTTCCTTGAGTGAGTTGGGAAATCATTTTGAGGAGACCTCGGAGGCTGCTTGTGAGAAGGATCTTTCTCTGATAGAAGCCTGGAGACAAATCCTGGGTTGCTCTTTTCGCCTCGGATGTATGAGTTTGCTAAGGCGATCAACTCTGGTACGTTCTCGGTGCACGGACATTGGCTTAAAATTTGAGCGACCCTTCACGAAGACCGTGGATAAGAGCCACTCGATACATTTATTGGCTAATAATCTCGATGTCCAAAATTTCTCTTTGGAATCGATCAACGAACTGAGACCAAGTTTCATTCTCACGTTGCTTGATCTAAAAGAGGGCTTCTGGACCGCCCTTTCTCTTTGTGGAAGTAGAGAATCTGAGCAAGAAATCCCTTCGCAGATCAGCAAAGGAAGTGATGGAGTGAGGGCGAAGACCATAGAAACAGTCCCTCACCTGCCCATCAAAAGTTATTACAAGGAGCTTGCACTTGGTGAAATCTAAGAGGGTTTTGAGAGCAACGACTGACTCAAAAGCTTGAAGATGCTTCACTGGATCAGCCTCTCCAGTGTATATTGGTAATCGTGGCTCTCTGAAGTTAGTTAGAGTGGGTTCATGACGAACATTCTCTGAAAATGGCGAAGGCTCTTCCTGCTCTCCTACAGTATAAGGATAGAAGGGAGCAAAGGTTGTGGCCAAAAAAGAAGTAGGAGGAGGATAGAAGGAAGTAGCTACTACAGGAGGAGCAAAGGCATGAGCTGATGGGTAAGGATGACTTCCCTGAAAGTTGAGAAATCTTGCAGGACTTCCCCGGGCTGCTTCCCAGAAGAAGTTTTGACGAGCTGCAAACTCTTCATCTTGAGGCGCAAAGGGGCTGCAGGCCCTTGTGGGAAAGTTGTTGTATAAGGAGGATAGACCGGCGGGCAAGCTGGAGGATAAGCTTGTTGATGCTCCAATGTTGACGCTGGATTGATTGGAGCAACTGGAGCTACTGCAGGTTGAGTCTGCAACTGCTGGGTGATTGCAGCAAGGATTTGGTTGATCGCTTGTAACTGCGGAGCATTCTCACGACATGATTACTCAAAGGCCTCCCAGAGAGGATCATCTCCGGGACTTGATTGAGCAAGGTTCTCGGCTGAATGACGATCTGACATGGCTAACTGTCATTGTTCACTGTCTGTTCGGATCTGAAGGTCGCGTGTTAACTATTGATGCGCAAAAACGACACCGCCTAGTTAACACGGAGGGGGTGTTCGATCTGACAAGCTAGGAGAGGAAGAAGATGAAGGTTGCGGGGTTAAGGAGGAGGAGAGGAAGCTTCTGAGTGCTCGAGAGTGGAGCAAACACTTATTCAAGGGTTGCGGGGATAGAGGAGAGGGTTGCTGAGAGCAGCCGGGAAGGTTGATGGGTAAGAGAGGAGGTTGATCAGGAGCTGCCGAGCAGACGGTTACTTGGAAGGTTATGCTTACAGGTTGACGCCGAGAGAGCTGAGCTGAGCTGAGAAGAAGAGAGAGGGACCGCTAGAAGCGGCAATAGCAGACTTCGCCCGCCGCGGCTTAAATGCCACTCTTGCGATGGTCTTTCCTTTGATTAAGATTGAGAGTTATAGCTTGCTAGTACACCCTTATAAGAAAGCAATAAAGGAGTACAAAGAGGAAGCTGGCAGCTGAGGAAGGAATGCCAGAAGAGGACACGTGGACTGAGGAGACAGGTCGGCAGGCCGCGCAGTTAAGGGAAAATAGGAGACCGTGCGGACTGGGAACTGAGGCCGGCAGGACGCGTGCGGCTAAGAGAAGAGAAGGTGCGGACTGGGAAAAGGAGTCCGCAGGGGTTGCTAGCTTGCTGTGGGCTGTCTTCGAGCGTGATCACCTTGGCGATGATGAGACCTCCCCAAATGAGAGGCATGTAGGTCTATTTATAGGCCCGAGGAGGTAACGACGTCCGGTGACGTTACCCACAGTGAGACGGTAACTAGAACGAGAAGAGGAAGGAGTCCGCCGAGTCCGCAACAGGCCGGGCGGACTGGGGCTTGCTTCTGGAGCTGGTGCTGCTGATGGAGAACTGGGAGACTAAGTGGCGGACTGCGAGGAGAGTCCGCCGAGTTCATCGCTGCTGAGCTGAGATTGTCCGTTTGTTGCTGGGGAGGCGGATGTTGGAGGCTAAGTGGAGGACTGCGACGGGAATCCGCGGAGTCCTCCACTGCTGAACTGGGCGCGTGCTAAGGGTGCGAGCTGAGGAGTGCCCGTTGAGTCCGCCAAGTCCACACGAAGCTGTGTGGTCTGGGACTACCTTGAGGAGGTTCTGCTGCTTGGCGGATCGGGAGGAGTCCGCCACTACTGGTCGAGCCAGCGCCAAACTGTGCGGGTTGAGGAGGTTGTCCGCCTGCTGCAGAAGCAGGTGCTGGAGATGAGGAATGGCGGGCTGCATAGTGAATCCACTGAGTCCGCGGAGTCCACCTCTGCTGACGAGCTGAGTCCGCCTCTGCCGAAGATGAGGCCTGTTGTGGAGCTGGAGCTGGGGTTCATCAACATAGGCGGACTAGAAGGCTTAACTGCACTTCGAGTCCACCAAGCTCGCGATGAACGGAATGTTGCCGCTACTCTTTGCGGGTAGCCGGGGAGTTGGAGTGTCCACACTCCTTAGGTGGACTGAAGAAGCTGGCTGCCCATGCTACTGGGTGACTAAGGAATGGGCGACCTGCCGGACTGACGAGGCAGGCCGCTCATGTTGGCGAGGTGGAAGCTGAGGTAGCTAGCTAGCGGCCTGGGGGCAGGTCGGCACCTTTGTTTGGCGGTTTGAGCGGTCTGGGTGGATATGCATCTGAATCCGGCAAAGGGGGACCTGTTGAGACAAGCCTGCTGTTAAGCTGACAAGGCAGGCGGCCTGCAGGGGCGGGCTGAAGAAGTAGTCCGCGGCCCCTGCCGACCAAGGGAAGGCGCGCGGCCTGGGAGGTCAGACTGCTGAGACCACCCAAGCCGTGCGGCCTGAGCGGACATAAAATTCTATCCGCCCACACTAAGGCGTCACGACCTCCAGGATGAACCCGGGGCAGGCCGCGACGAGCGAGCTTGCTGCCTTGGAAAGGATCGCCGATTTCGGGGTTAACACCGTCCAAGTCTATCGGTCAACTCCCATCGGTGTGACGACTAGCGAACCCGTAGACCTGCCACACTATCTTAACCCTGAATTACGACACCGTGTGTCGACTCACATTGCATGCAGTTTCACATCACCGTGGAACGGAAGGTGCCTCTGTGAACAAACCACCAGAGGACTAAGGCCAACCGTCCACTTATGTTTGTTTCATCATTACCAATCCAGTGCGGTCAAACACTCGCACTTACCCCCTTTCACAACCTCGTTCCCCAAGGCACTTAAGGGTTCATCATCAACATAGGTGGCGAACCACCTCATACAACATACAAACCACACCGCTTCCCGTAAGAAAACACACCTCACCGTAGTGGACCACCTTAGACTTCCTTATTTGTCAAGCCTCATGAAATGCATCAACCTCTTTCGATTTATTTCAAGGAATCAACCATCCACAACCATTATGCTTTCGCCACGATAATTACATCCATATAAAGATAATTCTTTTACAAGCATCACTTCTTCTTCCAAACCCGTTCCGTAACACAAGTTACAATCATGCCCTAAGATGTTTCCCAACATTGGTTTGTCACATACTCATAGAGGCCAAATTCACTCAACACCTCAACAATTATTCTTATAATTTCCTCACTCAACCAAGCCCAATTATATACTAACCCGAGAGTGTTAAACACAAGGACTTGGTTGTACAGCCTCTTCGAATAGCCATCCCAGAGTCTACGGGACTCATGAAGGCGTGTAATCATCCGTTGGAAAGGTATTTCCAAGGAATACAACTTTTGTATCTAGCCCGCAACCCATTTCAGGCCCTAACACAATTGAAATCTTCCTTGAAATATGCTGCGTTCAGAAAACTGTTTTCTGTATGTTTACAGACAACAAGTTCGATCAGACTTTCCCGTGGCTACAGACCTCGCATGAAGACGTGCAACTATTCGTTGGAAAGGTATTTCCAAGGGATACGACTTTTGTGTTTAGCCTAAAACCCATATCTGGCCGTATCATGTCCGAGAAGGGCCTTGAAGATCGCTGCGCGCAGAAAATAGATTTCTGTGCACATCTTAAAGCGGAACGATCATCATCAGTTCGTCTTCTTCCTCCAGCCAAAATTCCCAAATCACATCCAGAATTCCTCCTCCCTTATTCACCCTCAAAGGCCAACTTTTTTCACAAAACCAAGTCCCTATCTTCACATGGAAGGAAGGAGTGGTCGAAGACATCTCATCTCTAGGGCACAACCACTAGCATGGCCTTCTCCTAAGAAAACTTTTTCTCACGGATCAAGACTCCTTTGAGTCGATATATCTCCTAGGAATAATTAGGGATCTAGCACCAAGGGAGAGGGTAGGAAGCTCACATCATTTCCGGCAGTTCCGGCCATGAACCTCGTCACTCTTCTTTGTGACATCTTCTTCTCTTTCGTTGATTTTCGTTCTTTACGGGAAAGAGAAAGGAAAGACTTCCCCCATAAAATCCTACTCTGGAGATCTTGTCGTTCCTTCCACTTCCGTCAGGGTTGCATAGTAACGACTCAGCAAATGGCGATGTGACGGCTAGGGTTTTCCGTAAATGTCCTTTTATAAGAGGAATTAGGGTTGAACCGCTTTGCCACGTGTCACCGTGTTACTGGACCGCCTATTATTATATCATTATGTCTTTTTGAAAAGACGCGTCTAATTTAAGTCCTCTGGCATCAAACCCGAAAATTCCGGTCCAGACTATTGATATAAAGCATCAAACATGGCCGAAAATTCACCTAAGGCAAAAAGCGTTGAGTACAGTCAACGCTCTCAACGCCTATAGACGCCAGAACAGCTTAAAGTTAAAAGCTTTGAGTGCGTTGAGTGCACTCAACGCACTCAACGCACTCAATGCCAAACCCATCAGTACAATTTAAGTTAAAGGCGTTGAGTGCGTTGAGTGCACTCAACTCCGCGTTGAGTGCACTCAACGCACTCAACGCCTAACCCTCAAGAACAATTTAAGTTAAAAGCGTTGAGTGCGTTGAGTGCACTCAACGCCTAACCCTTAGCAAATTTTCTAAGTTAAATGGCGTTGAGTGGTGTCGACTCCACTCAACGCCTAAAATTCAGAATGCTTTCTAAGTAAATTCCTGATCTAGTCGTTGAGTCCAGTCGACTCACTAGACGATCCCCGAACCTGAGTCAATTTTCTTGACTCAAAATGCGTGCGAGTGGTCTGACATGAAATGAGACGTTACACAAAGTTACAAACAGACAATATAATATAGGATTTCAAAAGTTCAACACCACATCCTCGTAACTTTGGTTTTCATCATCAATTATTTCTTCATTCATGACAACATACATCAAAGCCAAAATCCATAAATCTCGATTTTATTTGAGGAAAACCAACTCTTACAATGTACGTGGTGGTAGCCTTCATCATGTCTTCGAAAATATTCTATTGCGAAGTGATGCGAGCGAAGAATACGAAGAATAAGGGCTTACAAATCAAAAATATCGAGCTCCGTGCAATCTCCCATGATCATGTGCCTGAGATTCATCTAATACGAAAGATTGAGAGGTGCGACTGTAATCAGATTAAGTGGTTGTAAATGAATTGGGTAAAAGAATTAGAGGTAAGTGGTTGTAAATGAATTGGGTAAAAGAATTAGAGGTGCGACTGCACCTCTAGGATCTAGCTAAATATTTTTTGTATTTTTGTTATATATATTATATATTTTAAAAAAATTTAAATTTACAATATTATTGTCATTATATTGTTATTGTCAAAATAACAATACCGTATATTGTTATTGTCAATTAGACAATAGAATATATTGCTTATAATATATTATAATATATTGTCCCATAAATATATTATTTCCAATCTTTGCTCACATGCATCACATCTGGAAGATAGGGAGGAAAATGAGAAGGAGGATTCACCTTGTTTGGGGGCCTACGGTGGTCTTCAGCAAAGTTGCCATGAGAGGTAACGGAGGTGGCAATAGGCTTGATTGAGCTTTTCCGGTGAGTTGAGGCTCTGGTAGGGTGGGGATGGAGCTCAACTGAGCTTAGGGAGAGGAATGTGTGCTCTCATCAGAGGCAGGGGGCTCTTTATAGAAGGGGAAGGCCCCTCCCCCCTCTACTTCTTCCTGATTAAACAAACCAAGGTGAGGTTAGCCAACCCTTCTAGGATTAACTCCCTAGTTGTATGGGGCACATGTCAGCACTCCATTGGTGAAGTACAATCAGGGTGTCAGCCTCTTATTGGTTGGAGCATAACTTGTAGAGAGAATGGGGAGGTGGAGGCTTTGTATTGGTTTTTCTCCTTTTTTTGGTGTTAGTACAACCCAAACCAACTCAAGGGACTGATGGCACCTTCTGATTGGGGAGAAGTACAACTAGGTGTCTTCCTTTGGAGGCTTTGAGTTAGGCTTGGGGAAGGAGGGAGATAGAGAGAAAGAGAGAGGAGGAGTAGGATAGGCCTTTTTCCTTTGGACCATGGCCCAACTCCTTGGCTACATAGTGAGAAATCAGATCCCATTAGAGGGCCCATGATGGCCTTGGTGATGGGCTGAAGTGGGGGCACTTTTGAAATTAAATCCCCTTAGGAAAAATTGTATTTTTAGTAAGTTTGACCAAAACTCAACAATGAGATGAGTCCCTTATATGGGTCAAAGTCAAAGTAGATCCGAGTCATCGAGTGTCAAACCACTGTTGGGGTATTTTAGTAATTTTAGTGTGCGCACACTTTTCATTGCACCGTAATGCTCGTTTTGACCACGGTTTGACCTCACGTTATCGGAATTGACCGGAATGAACTTCGTTAACTCGTATTAATCATACAAATCCATGCCCTTGATTAGGGTCAAATCGGAGTTTAATTGCTCAATAATCAAAATTTGTGCGTCGCGGCGCGCTACGGCGGTCAAAACGGTCATATTTGCTTTATGACCTCGGATTGCAACACACCAAGTTTGTATTGACTATACAAGGACATATGAACTGACAAATCTAAAATTAGAGTTCTCTAGCTCAATATCCAAATTTCTCGTATTTGCGACGTTCTACGAGGAATGTTCATATCCACTATACGACCTCAAAATACAACAAAATAAGTTCCTACGCATTCATATTGACTATACGATATCATAGGAACTGACAGAACTCAAATCAGAGTTCTCTATCTTAATATTTCAAAACAAAGTTATCTCCAACTCCTTATGGATCTTGGGTAGAGGTTTGTTCGGGTCACTTTTATCGGGTTCATAAGGGTTTTAGTGACTAAATAAAAGTCGGGAAATTACAACTTCCCCTCCCTAACCAATGTTGAGCCGAGCACCTTGAAGGGCACTGCAAGCCAACCAAAACTAATCAGAGGAGGAAGAAGACAAAAAGTGGATCTTCTCCAAAGGTGCCCTTAAGGTCTATTTATAGTTTTTCAAGTCTAGCCTGCAAATAACAAAATCCCACTTTTTTGTTTTACTATATGAAATCCAAATCAGTCTGCCAATATCAAAACTCTGCTATTTGGAGGGGCTATTAGTAGACCCAAAATGGATCTTCTTAGAGAAAAACCTCTAGGCGAGTCGACCACTCGCTAGAGAAGGCAAGCACTTAATGAGGTCATCATTTCCCGCTCACCTTGGCCCGGGGACGATTGTGGGCCACGTCGCCCGACTCTCCTACCCCCTGCTCTAAGTCCGGGGTGAGTATGGGCCAAGGTACCCCCACCCCTACCTGCCCCAAAGACTTACCACGCGTGAGTCGTGGAGGCACCACTCCTCTTGCTTATTCGGCTCACCTGGACCTGAATGGCCCCTCCTGCCCTTGATCCCATCTGAGGGCCCCACTAGTTGAATAAAAGGTTGTACACAATCCCCGCTCTTTATGAGATCATCCTAGGCTCAAAAATAAAATTCCAACTCCAGGTATTTGGCGAGTGGTAACCGATTTCTGAGAGAATATTTTAGTGACTCCACCAACGATCTATATTATACCAAGTTGGGGGGGGGGGGGTAAGCTGAACCTTGCTTATCAACCCCCTCCCAACTCTTCTGATATTTATTGCTGAATTCCTCATTCCAAAGAATTCCAGGATCGTCTCGCAGCGGTGTAGGATAAAAACAAATCTGACACCGCCGAACTGATGCCCTGACTTTCTCACCGGTCCTCAGGCCTGCTATTAAAGCAAAAGTTGGCCAAGAAGGTCAAACATGACCTGGTGACCATCGAGTCCTCATCTCTCAACATGTTGCCTTCAACACCTGATCACTGGCTCACACCACCCGATAAAACACAGTTTCCCTCGACTATATTTATTTGTGAATTGTTGAAAGTCTTTGATGTGACCCTCCCGAGTGCTTTTGTGCGAAGGTCATTCTAAAAAGAAAGACGTCAGAGAGGGACCTCAACACAACATTTCACGATGATGTGAGTCATCAGACGGTCCTAGAACCCTGCCTTCCTGAGGGAATGAACCCTCGTGCCACCTCAGCCGAGCTGATCTTGTGTTGCTTCTCGCATCTCCTTCCTTTGGGGTAACTGACCTGGGCGCTCTTCCTCCGAAGTTGCCAGCTCGCTTGGCTGCACGCAATCTCGCCTCCAAATCGGCGCTTCCGGTAAGGTGCACTCCCATCCCCACCCTTAATGTCACCCTGATCTTCAACCAGGATTAGTTTCTCCCTAGCTTGTGGAAGTCACTCGCACTTCCCCTCGAATCCCCTTCCAAGGGCGGCCAAGTCCATCTCGTTGTACAACCCCGTATTCGCGAAGAGTGGGCCCAAAACAAGGTAAGCAAGTTTTTATGCTTTTTGGGAGTTTTGCACTCCTAGGGGCCAATTTTGGGTGAACATGTAGAACATACTAGTAGGGGGAGAAAATATTTCTCCCCCAAGATGCTTTTGACAAGCCGCCCAGGCCGCCTCAGCAAGGCCGCAAGTCACCTCAGCTAGGCCGCAAGCCGCCCAGGCCGCCTCAGCCAGGCCGCAGGCCACCTCAGCTCGCAGGCCGCCGCAGCTCACCTTGTCCTCGGCTCCCAGGCCGCCTCAGCCAGGCCGCAGACCGCCGTAGCTCGCAGACCGCCGCAGCTCGCCTTGCCGCCGCCTCGCCCAGGCCGCCGTCTCGCCAAAGTTGGCCAGCTCGCAGGCCGCCCCAGCTCGCAGACCGCCTCAGCTCGCAGGCCGCCCAGCTCGCAGGCTGCCTCAGCTCGAAGGCCGCCGCAGCTCGCCTTGCCCCATCTCGCCAGGCCGCAGCTCGCCTTGGCCCGTCTCGCCAGACCGCCGCCTCGCCCAGGCCGCCGTCTCGCCAAGGAGGCCAGCTCGCCAGGCCGCAGCTCGCTCGCCAGGTCGCAGCTCACCTTGCCCCCTCTCTCCCCAGACCGCCGCCTCGCCCAGGCCGCCGTCTCGCCAAGGAGGCCAGCTTGCCAGGCCGCCCAGCTCGCAGGCCGCCAGCCCGCCTAGCTTTCTCGCCCTTGCCCTCCCTGCTTTTACTGTCTTGCCCCTCGGGGGGGGGGGGGGGATTACCCATTTACCCCCCGACGTGGCTGTTTTCTATTGGCCCGAGGTGTATTGGGCGTAAGGGTATTTTGGTAATTTTTGGCCCAGGGGATTTGGAAAACTATAAATAGACCCCCTTGGGTGCCTTGGAGGGGATCTTCTTCTTCTTGCTTGCTCCTCCCTTAGCTTCTTCTTGGTAGACTCGAGAGAGCTCCAAGGCACCCTAGCTCGAGTATTGGCTAGGGAGGGGAAGAGCTCAGGTAGCCTTCCGGGTGTGAGGTGGGACCTCCGCGCTACAGCCGAGGGTCTGTTCCTAGTTTCCCAAGTCTTCGGCCCGTGACGTTCCTCCGAGTGTAGTAGGTGTGAGGTCACCCCTCTTTTGGGACCCCGAACTCCACGAGAGACCAGGTTTCTGGTTTCAACATTTTGGTGCGGTGAGCGTGGAGAGTGACCAGCACAGAAGATCTCGGGAGAGAGTCATGACTGGAGGTGAGGGAGGTAGTGATGATCTCGGCGAGCTCCCTAGCTCGGGACCCTTTGTGGGGAGGCAAGAGTTCATGGCCTCCATCCAGGGTATCATGGAAATGCTGCGAAGCATTGCTCCTCAGGGTGGCAGCTCCACCCCGACCCCCCAGGAGCTAGCTCCACCCCTCGACGAGTCGACTCCCAGGGGTCTAGGCGAGATAACCCCAGCGGGGGGAGAAGGAAGTGTCCCAGGAAGAAGGCCCGGGAAGGAGAGGATGGGCGATGGGGTCGAGCGAGACCTCACCGGCCAGGAGCTGTTCTCCAGCCCGGCGTGTGCCAACCTCCCAGGCGAGCAGGTCGCGCGAGTGGAAGTGGCGAGACCACCCCGTAGGGGGTCACCCTTCAGCGAGTTGATCATCTCAGCTCCCGTCCCCGAGGGGTTCAGAGAGCCAGACATGGCTTACTATTCTGGGAAGGATGATCCCGTCCAGCACCTGCAATGGTTCGAGGATGCGGTCTCCATCAGGCCGATGACAGATGCCTTCAAGTGTCGCCTCTTTGCAATCACGTTGAAGGAGAAGGCAAGGGACTGGTTCCATCAACTCCCTCCGAGGTCGATCTATGGGTTCGAGGACTTGAGCCGAAGCTTCCAGCTCCGCTTCTCCACCTCCAAGAAGCGGAAGAGAAGTCCTGAGTCCATCTTCTTGATAAGGCAGGGGGCCGATGAGTCGCTGGCCCGCTACGTAGACAGGTTCCAAGAGGAGATCTTGGAGGTCCAGGAGATGCCAGGGTATGCTCTCCAGATGGCCTTCACCGTTGGGCTGAAGGAGGGCTTCTTCAAGATGAGCTTGACCCGGAAGTCCCCCCTTTCCTTCGAGGAGCTGATGGAAAGGGCGGCAGAGGAGATTGCCATGGAGGCAGCCAACCCGGCATTTGTCAAGAGGTTGGAAATGTTGACGGAGGTGGAGTCAAAGGAGCAGGGTGGCTCAAGGCATCAGGAAAGAAGAAGAAGAGAGGAGCAGAGAGCTCAGGGGTTCCAAGGACAGGAGGGTCCGGAACCAGGCTGGAGGCAGCAGGGAGGACCTGCCCAAGGTCCAGGAAAAGCTCTCATCCAAGGAGGGGGGAACTTCCACGGGGGCCAAGGGAGGTTCAACTTCCAAAGGCAGGCCCCAAGGCAACTCTTACCCCCGCCGCAGCAAGCCTTGGCGATAGGAGGGGGAAGAGGTAACAGGAGAGAGCGTCCAGCCCGCCGAAAAAGGGGAGGAGTGCTACCGTACCGTGACTTCCACCAGGTGGAGGGGCACGCCACAGCTACCTGCCCCGAGTTCTTGGAAGTGAGGGAGGCGAGAGGTCCTACCCAGCCGCAGCCGCCGGTACGAGTAGAAGATGTTCTACCCGGAGAAGGGGGTGATGATATATGCGAGGATCGGGTCGACGTGGGAACCCGAGGCGATATAGGAGTGATCCATGGTGGAGTGGGGGTTGAGGCCACCCGGAAGGCGAGCCTCCATGTCATGTACCGAAGGAGCGTCGCCTCAACCTCCCAGACCCCGCCCCCAGAGGAAAAGATCACCTTCTCGGTGAAGGACCTACCGGATCATGATGATCCGTTCTATGATGCGCTGGTCATCCAGACAGCCATCGAAGGCTACACCGTCTCCCGGATCCTGGTTGACAACGGAAGCTCCGTCAACGTCATTTTCAAGAAGGCGTTTGACGAGATGAAGGTGGAGCCGAGGAGGGTGTTGGCCTCGAACGGACCCCTGTTCGGATTTTCAGGGGAGAGGAAAGAGGTCGAGGGTGGAGTGGGGATCCAAGTAAAATTGGGAGGAGTCTCGAGGAACTGCCGGTTCGTCATTGTTGACGCTCCGAGCAGCTACAATGCCATCTTCGGGAGACCCCTCATCAGCGCCTTCCGTTGCGTGCCGTCCTCATTCCACCAATGCCTCAAGTTCAGCTCAGGAGGGATGCAGGTCAGAGTCAAGGGAGACTCCAGGATGGCAAGGCAGTGCTACGTCACGGCCGTCAACACCATCTCTTGGTTGGCCAAGGCGGAGGAGATGGAGAAGATCATGGAGAGCCTGAGCAGGATGGAAGTGTCCGGAGAGCAGGAAGCGGATGAGGACCACCGGGCCCAGACCCACTGAGGAAGCCTCGCCCCGGCAGGATCCTGTATGTATCTTACCTTGTAATGAGTCTAACCCCCGACCAACTGAGTCGGGGGAATCATGTAACCCATCTATTTTCCCCGTTTGAGGATGTAGGATTTGGCAAGGTTTGATTGTGTAGCTAAAGTCCTTTGCTCCGATGACGATTCCGTCGCCAGGCTCCGACTAGCTGGCTGGGTAGGTTGATCTCTCGTGGTAGCCCAAGTCCTTTGCTCCGATGACGATTCCGCCGCCAGGCTCCCACTAGCTGGCCGGGTAGGTTGATCTCTCGTGGTAGCCCAAGTCCTTTGCTCCGATGACGATTCCGCCGCCAAGCTCCCACTAGCTGGCTGGGTAGGTTGATCTCTCGTGGTAGCCCAAGTCCTTTGCTCCGATGACGATTCCGCCGCCAGGCTCCCACTAGCTGGCTGGGTAGGTTGATCTCTCGTGGTAGCCCAAGTCCTTTGCTCCGATGACGATTCCGTCGCCAGGCTCCCACTAGCTGGCTGGGTAGGTTGATCTCTTGTGGTAGCCCAAGTCCTTTGCTCCGATGACGATTCTGCCGCCAGGCTCCCACTAGCTGGCTGGGTAGGTTGATCTCTCGTGGTAGCCCAAGTCCTTTGCTCCGATGACGATTCCGCCGCCAGGCTCCCACTAGCTGGATGGGTAGGTTGATCTCTCGTGGTAGCCCAAGTCCTTTGCTCCGATGACGATTCCGCCGCCAGGCTCCCACTAGCTGGCTGGGTAGGTTGATCTCTCGTGGTAGCCTAAGTCCTTTGCTCCGATGACGATTCCGCCGCCAGGCTCCCACTAGCTGGCTGGGTAGGTTGATCTCTCGTGGTAGCCCAAGTCCTTTGCTCCGATGACGATTCCGCCGCCAGGCTCCCACTAGCTGGCTGGGTAGGTCGATCTCTCGTGGTAGCCCAAGTCCTTTGCTCCGATGACAATTCCGCCGCCAGGCTCCCACTAGCTGGCTGGGTAGGTTGATCTCTCGTGGTAGCCCAAGTCCCTTGCTCCGATGACGATTCCGCCGCCAGGCTCCCACTAGCTGGCTGGGTAGATTGATCTCTCGTGGTAGCCCAAGTCCCTTTACTCCGAGATGGTCTCGCTGCCAGGCTCCCACTAGCTGGCAGGGTCGGTGGTACCTCTCGTGGAGAGTAAGTCCATTTACTCCGAGATGGTCTCGCTGCCAGGCTCCCACTAGCTGGCAGGGTCAGTGGTACCTCTCGTGGAGAGTAAGTCCCTTTACTCTGAGATGGTCTCGCTGTCAGGCTCCCACTAGCTGGCAGGGTCGGTGGTACCTCTCATGGAGAGTAAGTCCCTTTGCCCCGAGATGGTCTCGCTGTCAGGCTCCCACTAGCTGGCAGGGTCGGTGGTACCTCTCGTGGAGAGTAAGTCCCTTTACTCCGAGATGGTCTCGCTGCCAGGCTCCCACTAGCTGGCAGGGTCGGTGGTACCTCTCGTGGAGAGTAAGTCCCTTTGCTCCGAGATGGTCTCGCTGTCAGGCTCCCACTAGCTGGCAGGGTCGGTGGTACCTCTCGTAGAGAGTAAGTCCCTTTGCTCCGAGGCGGTCCCGCTGCCAGGCTCCCACTAGCTGGCAGGGCCGGTGGAACCTCTCATGGAGAGTAAGTGTTTGCACCCCGAGGCCGTCTCGTCACCAAGGCTCCCATTAGCTGGCTCGACAGGTTGACCCCTCGGGGAGGCTAAGTGTTTTCACCCAGAGGAGGACTCGCCACCCAGGCTCCCATAGCTAGCATGGCAGGTTGACCCCGAGGGGAAGTTGCACTCCGCGAATACGTTGGGTTGGATGTTTCTTTCCGAGCTTGTGCCAACCTCGAAAAGAGCGGGGATTGTGTACAACCCCGTATTCGCGAAGAGTGGGCCCAAAACAAGGTAAGCAAGTTTTTAAGCTTTTTGGGAGTTTTGCACTCCTAGGGGCCAATTTTGGGTGAACATGTAGAACATACTAGTAGGGGGAGAAAATATTTCTCCCCCAAGGCGCTTTTGACAAGCCGCCCAGGCCGCCTCAGCCAGGCCGCAAGCCGCCTCAGCCAGGCCGCAGGCCGCCTCAGCTCGCAGGCCGCCGCAGCTCACCTTGTCCTCGGCTCCCAGGCCGCCTCAGCCAGGCCGAAGACCGCCGTAGCTCGCAGACCGCCGCAGCTCGCCTTGCCGCCGCCTCGCCCAGGCCGCCGTCTCGCCAAAGTTGGCCAGCTCGCAGGCCGCCCTAGCTCGCAGACCGCCCAGTTCGCAGGCCGCCTCAGCTCGAAGGCCGCCGCAGCTCGCCTTGCCCCAGCTCGCCAGGCCGCAGCTCGCCTTGGCCCGTCTCGCCAGACCGCCGCCTAGCCCAGGCCGCCGTCTCGCCAAGGAGGCCAGCTCGCCAGGCCGCAGCTCGCTCGCCAGGCCGCAGCTCGCCTTGCCCCGTCTCGCCAGACCGCCGCCTCTCCCAGGCCGCCGTCTCGCCAAGGAGGCCAGCCCGCCAGGCCGCCCAGCTTGCAGGCCGCCAGCCCGCCTAGTTTTCTCACCCTTGCCCTCCCTGCTTTTACTGTCTTGCCCCTCGGGGGGGATTACCCCTTTACCCCCCGACGTGGCTGTTTTCTATTGGCCCGAGGTGTATTGGGCGTAAGGGTATTTTGGTCATTTTTGGCCCAGGGGATTTGGAAAACTATAAATAGACCCCCTTGGGTGCCTTGGAGGGGATCTTCTTCTTGCTTGCTCCTCCCTTAGCTTCTTCTTGGTAGAGTCGAGAGAGCTCCAAGGCACCCTAGCTCGAGCATTGGCTAGGGAGGGGAAGAGCTCAGGTAGCCTTCCGGGTGTGAGGTGGGACCTCCGCGCTAGAGCCGAGGGTCTGTTCCTAGTTTCCCAAGTCTTCGGCCCGTGACGTTCCTCCGAGTGTAGTAGGTGTGAGGTCACCCCTCTTTTGGGACCCCGAACTCCACGAGAGACCAGGTTTCTGGTTTCAACACTCGTCAATGTCCGAGTCATGAGGTCGTTGCCTTATGTGGTTTGTTAAAGTACTCAACCCTCCTTACTGTTGAACTGGTTTTATACCTGCAACTTTCATTTTGTAGATAATCAAGAGGTCTCTGACGCTGGGAAATATCCTAATGTGGGAGTCTTCTCCCCACCTCCTTCCCTGGATATAGTCGAAGACTTCCTGGGCGATCCAAGTGATCTTGTGGAGATGAAGAGGCGAATGGTTGAGATCCTATAGAAGTACGGATTCATGCTATACAAGCTCTAGGAGGAGAGGATCATCAATGAGCGGTGACTACTCAGCCTCGAACAGGGCTACGTGAAGCTTGCCGACGAGGCGAGACGAGGAGCGGGCGGCGGGATGACCTCCCCTAAAGTGTTCATCGATTGAATCAAAGAAAATATACGCCTTATGCATCTGGATCTCCAAGCCGTCTGCGAGTTCAACTACCCTCGCCAACCGCCGAGGGCAGGGGAGCGAGGCCGAGGAAGGTGGAAATGACTCCAATTCTAAGCCTATCAACACTCGCTCCCCCTCCTTATATTGACATTATTGTATTCTACTCTCTTTACTGTCAAAAGTAGGTCTGCTTGTGATGTTTTTTATCTTTATCTTTTGTTTATGGACTTGTCGAGAACTTATTTGTATAATAATAAGCGCATGCTCGCTTCGCATAAACGTGAAGCTATAATTTCCCTGATTTTTTCCTTCTTATGATGAAAATGCTCATTCGACTTGCTAGAAGCTAGGAAAGGTCTTGCGTGGTCGGCATCAAGACAGACGAGTGGTTGCAAGATGGCTACCCGTACACCCTCAACCCATCCCTATGCCTCTCAACCTTTTTCTATAAATAGACCCCCACCCCCACCTTCCCCACTTACCAAATTTATTGCCTTTGCGACTCCATACCTTCTCATTCCCCACTTCTCGCTTTTCAGCACTTGCACTTCTTGCTTCACTCAAATGGGTAGGGGGAACACAGATGTCGATGGCAGATCGAAGTGCGCAAGACGGTTTGATGAATACCCCTTCTTCGATGGCAACTTGACCGAAGCCAAGTACCTCTCATCTGTGGCCGATTACGTCACGCCTGGGTACCTTACACGTAGTCCAAGAAAGGTAAGGCGATCAAAATCTTTCTTAATGATGAACTCACCTTCCCCGTCTCACACTTCAACGTGGGGGTGCGCCTCCCACTCTGGCCCGAAGTGCGCCAGGTTCTCAAGTACTTCAGGGTCGTTGCCACACAGCTAAACCCTAATACAATTATGATGTTTGTTGCATTTGCGTCCTTCCTTCGCAAAGAGTGAATCAAGTTCAACCTTACGGTATTCTGTAAGTTGTTCATTTATAGGGCCAACAATGATAGTGTCGTATTCCTCTCCGACCCTCACTTCAAGGTGCGTGAGACCGCAAATAAGAACCACCACTGGATCACTAAGTTCGTCTTCATCAAGAGAAACTTGGGAAACATCGCATATTTTCCAGTCCAACAAACCAAGGAGACATACCGATTGTGATGGGCCACGATTCAACCCTCTACCAGTTCTTCATGCACAAGAACTTCGAGGTTGCCTTCTTGAGGAGGGGCCTCGACTCCCTCCTCTCAGTGCTTCTGGGGGAAGGTATTCTTACCCCTACCTCTTTCACCTCTCACCATCTTTAGCATTTTCTTGTTGTGATCGCTGAGTTAATGCCACACAAGGGAGTGACTGATCCCGATGCACCAACCCTATGGGGGTGCTGAGGGACCAGCTGACCAGCTCATTTTAGCAAAATCTGTCACAGCCTATTCATTGAGGAGCCTGGGGCATCTGTTCCCTCTGAAAACAAGAAGCGAGTCGTGCCATTCGATCGTGACCCACCCCAAGACTCCCCCTTGCACAAGAAACTTAAGAAATAGGCGGTGTCAAAGGGGAAGCAAATCTAAAGGGCTCCTTGGGAGGAGGGTCAGGCCACGAGTGATCCCCCAAGACATCTACCAGGTCGGGTCCGGGGGCTCGCGAGGAAGAGAAACCCGGCGTGTATCGCCACTTCGGCTTGGGTTCAAAAGTAAAGGATAGTGTCGGCGTGCCGATGGTGTTTTGGGATGTGAATGCCAATTAGATCCCCGTCTCATTGCTCCTTCCTTCGTGGTCAGAGCAGGACCTACCAGTGGACATGACTTTGCCCTCGCCTTCAGGCTTTATGGCCACGAGAATGTGGCGACTTATGATGATATGACTATGCAGAGACTAGCACAGGAGTGAACGGGAGCGCAACTTCGAATGATGGAGATATCACTCATGGCCGCTCACCGCGGCCTCAGTCTTTCCAACGATTTATTTAAGGGAGGGGTTGCACGAGAGCTTCTGCAGGATGTGGTTAAGGACCTAAAGTGGAGGTTATGGATTATGGAGGAGCTTCTCAAAAAGAGTTCTAGCGGAGTGGTATGCATTGATTCCCCCAAGCACTCACAACATTACCAATTTCTCACGCTAACCCTCCTATGTTTGCAGGACGCCGAGACCACCAACTGGATGCGAGCGCATATCACCGACTTTGAGGGTCAGAATAAAGAGCTTAAGGCCGAGATCACTCACCTCCTTGACTCTATTCTACTTTGAGTAATAGGGAGTCGACTAGCAAGGGAGGCAAACCGAAGTAATTCATCGTGCGAGATGTTGACAAGATGATGACCACTTCCATCAAAGCCGTTGAGCATATTCTTAAGATGATGCAGGACCTGGGGGTGCTAAAGCCCGACTGCGAGAGGGTCACTACACAGGAGCTGGTTCCCGAGCTGTTCCTGCCCATAGAATCATTAAGGGATGATTTTGCCTTGTTGTTTGGAGATGAAGACAACAATGACACGAGAGACCCGACTTGAAAGATAGCTTAGGGCACTTTTTGTACTCGCGCTTAATATCACCAATTTAATTGTATACTCGTAGTCAAAGCTCCTTCTCTTTTTGTAAGAACTTCGTACATCATGAGCATATACTTATATTTGACTTGTTTTACACTTCCTGTTTGCACCGAATTTCATTCATTCACCACTCACACTCGAAAAATGGGCTCACTCACCGCAGACCTTTAGTGCTCCGACCGCGATCATGGTATGACTCTCATTGTGAAACGTCTCGTCGAAAACTGCCGGACCCCTCGCACCAACATCTCGTTAAGTCTAGATTGACCTTGTCCACTCGTCGCTTTTGCCTGCTTATGACATTGAGAGATCTCACATGACTCATTTTTTGTTTTATGTAAGGATATTTCCTAGCATACGCGAGTAGAGCTTTTTGGTCCCGACTTGCATCTGACCCCCTTTTTTCCCCATAGGAGAAGACCATCGTAAGGAGTAAGCGAGAGCTTGGTAGGTGAGTGGGCCATGTATAATTCCACTTGCCTGTTATTGTCATTCCCATTATTTTCTTAACTTTCAATTAGGTCACTCTCCACTTCATCCTTCCATCAAATGACTTCCTATCCCACTATCTAGTGAGAGTCTGGTCATCGAGATCTGCTCTGGGTTACCATTCAACCACAATTTTCCATATACAACCTGCCACCGAGTGACTTCTAGCCCTGCAAGTTAGTGAGAGTCTGATCATCGGGATCTGCTCAAGGTTATCATTCAACCACATTTTCCATATACAACTTGCCACCGAGTGACTTCAAGTCGTGCTAGCTAGTGAGAGCCTGATATGTAGGGTCTACTCGAGGTTATCATTCAACCACATTTTCCTATATACAACTTGCCACAGAGTGACTTCCAGTCCTTCCAGCTAGTGAGAACCTGGTCAGCGGGATCTTCTTGGGGCTATCATTCAACAACATTTTTCCATATATAACCTGTCACTGAGTGACTTCTAGTCATGCCGGCTAGTGAGAGCCTGATCAGCGAGATCTTCTCAGGGCTATCATTCAACCAAATTTTTCCATATACAACCTGACATCGAGTGACTTCTAGTCCTGCTAGCTAGTGAGAGCCTGGTTAGCAGGATCTGCTCGAGGCTATCATTCAACCACATTTTTCCATACACAACCTGCCACTTTGTGACTCCCAGTCTTGCTAGCTAGTGAGAGCCTGGTTAGCAGGATCTGCTCGAGGCTATCATTCAACCACATTTTTCCATATACAACCTGCCACTGTGTGACTCCCAGTCTCGCTAGCTAGTGAGAGCCTGGTTAGCCAGATCTGCTCGGGGCTATCATTCAACCACATTTTTCCATATACAACCTGCAATCGAGTGACTTCCAGTCCTACCAGCTAGTGAGAGCTTGGTCAGCGGGATCTGCTTGGGGCTATCATTTCAACCAAACCTTGAATTCTCATATAAAGAAAAAAAACAGTAAAAAAACATCATAAAGACCAACATTCTAATTATTCAATTTTATGAATAAAAATGTTTCAAGTTATCACCACTACAGGTTTGACCGATGGTCACCCCCTCCATATTTTGGAGGCGGTATCCCCCTGACTTCAGAGCCTCCACAATTATATAGGGACCCTCCCAATTGGGATTGATCTTCCCAACAACCGCCAACCTCCCGGCCGCATTGACCTTCTTTAGGACGAGGCCCCCCTTTAGAAACTTCTAGAACCATATGTGTTTATCAAAGTACTTGATCATCCACAGCTTGACTTCTTCTTGCCGAATGGCCGCCAGGTCGCGAAGTTCTTCCACGAGATCCAGCGAGACCCTAAACTTATCTTCTTTTTTCCACTCTGCAGACCTCATCTCATTCTCCTATGGCGACCAACTGTGTTGAGTTTACCTCAAAATCCACTGGTAGCATGACCTCAGAGTCGTGAGAAATCTTGAAGGGGGGTCTCCCCTGTAGCCTTGTTGGGTATAGTTCTTGGGGCCCAGACGACCGAGGGGAACTGCTCCACCCAATTACCCCTTAGGTTCTCCACCGTCTTTTTTAGTAAGTTCACGATTATTTTGTTTGCCTCCTCCACTTGCCTGTTGCTCCTGTGGTGTTAGACCGATGCGGAATGAAGGTCTATCCCCAGCTGCCTACAGAAGTTGACAAATTCCTCGTTGGCAAATTGTGGCCCATTATCAGTGAATATGGCTAGAGGTAATCCATGTTGGCAAATGACCTCTCCCCATGAAAAGTTGCAGATTATCTGGAAGTAACCTTGGCCAGCGCCTTTACCTCCAACCATTTCAAGAAGTAATTGATCATGACCAGGAGGAACCTCCTTTGTCCACTTGCTTGAGGAAAAGGTCCTACCAAGTCAAACCCCCAAATTGCAAAGTGTCATGGTGTCATGATGCTCCTAAGCCTCTGGGCAAGAAAATCTGGAGTGGTGCAAACAATTGGCACTTCTAACACTTCTTTGTTAATTCTGCCACATCTTCGCTCAAGGTCAGCAAGAAGTATCCCTACTGTAACACCCTTCCCTCCATGATTCTGCTCCCATAGTGACCGTCATACTCACCAAAGTGTATCTCCTCCAGGATATTCAGGACCTTCTCTTCTGACAAATATCGCTCCAGTAGTCCCGCTATGGTCTTTTCGTATAGACCCCCCTCGCGTCACATGTAATACGCTGACTTGTTTATGAAATGCTTTTTATCCGGGACCTCCTTTAGAAGCTTATCCGTTTTCAAGAAAGTCATAAAAGGGTCCATCCACGAGGGGCGTCGATCTATCTCCATAAAATCTCCTACCTCGATGGAAGGGTGGAACAAATCCATCAAGGTCCCTCCAACCCAAGGTCAGAACTTGGCCAATCGATCTGCATGAGCACTCTCTTCCTATGGCACGTGTTGAATAGAGAACGTTCAAAAAATCCCAATGAGGCCCCTCACCTTTGTTAAGTATCGTTGGAGTGTGAGATCCTTTACTTTGAACTCTCCCTTGATTTGGGAAGCCACCACTATCGACTCGATTAACACCTCAACATCATGCACCCCTTTCTTCTTGGCTAGATGCAGTCCCGCAATCATGACTTCATATTTTGCCTGACTATTTGTTATGGGGAACTGTATTACTATAGATTGCTCTATCTTCGTACCTTGGGGGATTTCCAATACCACCCCACCTAGGGAGTGCCTCTCTGAAGCTCCATCTACTAGTACCTTCCAGGCGACCTGCTGAGAAGAGCCTACCTCTTCCATCTCAATAACGTAGTTAGCTAAGAAGTCCTCCACCGTCTAGGACTTCATCAATAGGCAGGGAATAAACGAGATATCAAATTCGCTTAACTCCACTAACCACTTTGCGAGCCTTCCTGAGTGCTTCACCACCTCAAAGATGTTGCAAATAGGGTGTTCGATCACCACAAGGATCGAGTGCGCTTGAAAGTAAGGCCTCAGCTTCTTGTCCTAGATGACCAGGATGAAAGCAAGCATTTCCACGATCAGGTACCTGAGCTCTGCCTTTTTCAAGATTCTACTAATATAATAGATAGCAGTTGTTTCTTTCCTTCCTCTTTGACCAGGATAGAGCTCACAACCTCCACTCCCACTCTGAGGAACAAAGTAAAATTCTCTCCCTCACTGGGCCCTTGGAGTAGTGGGGCCATGGTGAGTTGAACCTTCAGATCCCGGAAGGCTTCCTCGCACTCTTTGGACCATTCGAACTTTTGATTGCCCTGCAATACTCTGAAGAAAGGGAAACTCTTTTCTCCTACTCGAGAGAGAAATCTGCTCAACCCTGCAAGCTTTTCTATCAAATGCTAAATCTCTTTAGCATTTTATGGCGAATACAACTCCAGTATTGCCTTCACCTTATCGGGGTTGGGCTCTACCCCTGCCGGGATAAGGAGATGACCCAAGAACTTTCCTCTGCTGGATTCAAAGACGCACTTTAGGGGGTTCAGCCTCATCTTGAACTTTCATAAGGTGGTGAAAGTCTCTGCAAGTTCTTGGAGGTGAGAGTTCACATCCTTGCTCTTCACCATTAGGACATCTATATATACCTCCAAGTTCCTTATCCTCTACTCCTGGAAGACTCAATCCATCATCCTTTGATATATCGCCCCTACATTCCTCAATCCAAAGGGCATCATCTTGTAACAGTAACACCCATCTCGTGTGATGAAGGATACATCTTTGATATCTGGCGGGTGCATCCAGATCTAGTGATAACTTGGAAAGACATCCAAAAAAACTCATTACAGAAAAATCGACGGATGAGTCAACTAGCGCATTGATTCTAGGCAAGTGGTAACAATCCTTAGGACATGCTTTATTCAAAAGAAAAACATCTTCACACATCCTCCATCTACTATCCCCCTTTTTTACCACTACCGCATTGGATACTCAGCTTGGATACTGGATCTTCGATACAAACTGGCCCTCAGGAGTTTCTCCACCTCCTCTCGGATCGGTTCCTCTAATATGTCAGCTACGGACCTCCTCTTCTGACAAATGGGGAAGGATCCTGGATCAAGATTGAGGCGATGACATTCCACATTAGCATCAATGCCCATCTTGTCCGTGACACTCCAGGCAAAGACATCCACGTTCTAATGGATGCAAGACAAGATCCTTTCCTGATCCTCTGGGATCATCCCTCCGCTGACCTACACCTTCTCCGCTGACCTACACCTTCTCCTCCCCTACTATAGGTGATGACCTCCTTCCCTACCACCTCCTCCATAGCCTCCAGCCGTGACTTCTCCTCCATCTCACTCTCCATCCTCCCACTTCGGACGAGGACCGCTTCTTCCTCCTCTTCCTTCTATACTTCCATCACCCCCTCCAGTCTTGCTTGCTCCTCCATCACCTTCTCCACTTCCTTAGCTTCTGCCATCCATGAGATGGTGTTGAAGGTTGTGATCTAAAACTATCTCGCCACCTTAGGGTCTCCCCAGATCCAAACCTAGACTCCTCTACATTTTAACATCAGGCACTGATGGAATGAGGAGAGCATACACTTAAATGCGCTCATGAGGGGTCGTCCAAAATGGTATTGTATCTACTCGGAGCATCCACGATGACAAACCGATATTTTTGGGGATTCCCCCAGGGTCACATGGAGCCATACTCCCCCTTCCACCACCTTCCTTTCTCCGAAGAACCCAAATAAGGGTCCATCTGAGGCCACCACCCTCCTCGCTTCCACCTTCATCTCATCGAAGTCCTTCTTAAAGATCACATTCACCAAACTCCCACTATCTATATGGATCCTGGAGACTGTAAAGTTCTCTATGGCTGTGTAGATCACCAAGGCATCGTAGAATGGGTTGTAATGCCCTGAAACTCAAAAGAGCGACGGGAGGCGTTTTGGGCCAAATTTGGTATTTGGCAGGGGGGTACACGGCCTGGGACACGGGCGTGTCCCAGGGCGTGTCGTGTTCGTTCGTGTATCAGGCCAACGATCTGGGATCGACGATCTGGTAAGCGTTCGACGATCTTGGGTCGACGATCGTCGAACAGCGTACACGATTGGTTGTCACGGGTGTGTCATGACCGATCGACGATTTTCCAGCAATTTGCGTTCGACGATTTAGCTAAAGTCTGCGTTCGACGATTTTTCAGCAATCTGCGTTCGACGATTTTTCAGCAATCTGCGTTCGACGATCTGGCTAGGTTCGACGATCTGGCTGTGTTCGATGATTTTGCCAGGGATCTACGTTCGACGATCTGGCTGCGTTCGACGATTTTGCCAGGGAACTCTGTTCGACGATTTGGCAGCGTTCAGCGATCTTGGCTCGACGATCGTCGAGCGCGGGGCGATTGTGGCGTGTTTGACTCTGTCGACGTGGAGTGTCGATATAGAGGTTATGGCGGGATCTTGACTAAATGTCCCGACACAATTTGATTGGTCACGGACGTGTATTGCTCCGGATTGGTGAACTGTGCGGTGCTTAGCCCCATTTGTCCAGGTTAGACCTGGATCGTAGCCGTGTATTTCCCCTTTTGTGGGATCCGACAGCTCGTGGTTAATCCGATTGGGATATACCTCTGCCGCTGGTTCTCTGTCTAAGTTCTAGAGAGAAGGGAGAGCGAAGGAGGAAGAAAAAACCTAGATCCAGTCCTTGGAGGGGCTTCGGAGCTCCAAATCGCGAGCCGACTTCGGATCTACCAAGGCAAGGAGATTGCGGTGCTTTTCATCCACGTAGATTTCCATGGCGCCAAGGAAGAACGCTTGGGTAACGATTCTCTACTTGAGCATGTGAAGCTCTACTTCTTTTGCATAGGGAAGCCCGCTCACGCGAGTTTGCGGTGAGTTTGAGGCGTTCCTTCGGGTAGACATGAATAGTCCCCGTTGTGTACATGTAGAGTCCGTAATCGAGAATGGATATAAGCATGATGTGTGAAGCCTACCCGGACAAGTTGGTCTGGATCGGTGATGCTGCTTTGCATAAATGGCCGGAGAAGACTCCGCGCAAATGTTTGTTTTTCGGGTTTTCTACGCGGTAGATTGCAGCAGGGAGCCTTGGGGGCTAACCTCGGGGTGCACCCGAAAAACTGGGCAGATGCGTGATTCTGACATTTTGGTGGCCTAGGAGCCAACTTGTACATAACTGGGTTATGTAATATTGTGTGTTCGATTCACGGGCTTCGGGGAAACTTAACTCATGCCGATGATTTTAAATGTCGTGGCAAGTGAGCAACGGGTTGAGTGGAACCGTTCCTGCTCTATGCTGTTCGGTTTTGAGTCCTACCGATGGCATAAAGGTCGGGTCTTTGGCTGTCGATGATTTTAAGTGTCATGACTTCTGCTTATAGGCTGTTGATGATTTTAAGTGTCATAACTTCTGCCTAAAAGACTCAAATGCTCACGTGTGGTACCGTCCAAGTGGCGGTGGTGGGACCGCGGTTTTGACCGGGTTCACCGAGAATGTGCCCTGAGTGCACGGGGTGTGTGGCCGTGCATGCCTACGCCTGTGATGAAATGTATATTTATATACTGCTTGGTTATGCTAATAAGTGCAGGGAAGGAGCTTTGCCGCCCCGAATTGGGGGCGGGATCGTTATAATTTGGTCAGCATTGCTGACCGTTGCTTTTGTTTGCCACTGTGCGGTGGTTTGTTGCTTGCAGGTGCTGCTGGACCAAGCGGTCAATAGCGGGCTAAAGCCCAAGTTGCTGTGCCGGCCCTCGAAGGCCTAATATTTTGAATGTTTTCTTTATTCATGTATGGCCGGCCTTCGTGCCGAGGTTTGAAAGCATGTAATTTTGAAGGAAACAATTTGTAAAGCCTTAAGGCCAGTACTTGTGTATTTGTACTTCATTCCTTTAGGTTTGTTTAGTGGACATTCATTCTATTTGTGCTGGGTTATTTTAATTACAACTTATAAAACTTCTTCCGCTAGAATGACTCTGTGTAGGACGTTGGAATGGTTTGATGGTTTCCATTGAGTAACCACCTGGTCTGTCTGTGGTATATGGCGTCGGGCCCCAGCCGGACCTACTGCTATATACTATGCGACGGATAGGGGGTGTTACAATTTGGTATCAGACTTCTGATTTTGGTCGGGCTTAAAATGAATTCGTGGTCGAATTCTTTTTAAGGGATGGTGAGCACATGTGTGTGCGTCATCGTTATAACAACAAAAGAACCCATGAATGTCCACTTGGGAATGAAAATACACGTGTTTGGGGAACCTGCGTGTTCCTATAATTGCTGTTTGCAATATTGTTTGGTCGCTTAATGGTGTTTTGTACCACTATAGGTGACCAGAAGCGGTGCTGGGTCGTCGGAACATCGAGTTTTTGAGGCTAGCAGTGCACCAAATGATGCTCCTGCAACACCTCCTTCGGCCGAAACGATTCGACTGGTGGCTAAAGCAGTGTTTGCAATGATCAATGTGCAGCCTATAAGGCAGGTGCAGCAGCCCGCTCCTGCGATGGAGAAAGTATTACTGCAAGCGGCTGAGCAGAGAAGGGTGGAACAGGTAGTAGAGGAACTGGTGGTGCCGAGGAGGGCAACTGAGAGACAGCTCAAACATGTCATGAGCTTTAATCCTCCGGTATTCTCGGGGTTGGGAACCCCATCTCAAGCTGAAGAATGGCTCTACCGTGTGAAGAGAGTCTTGACAGCGACAGAGACGGAGGAGTGGCAGATGACCACTATAGCTACGTTCCTGTTGGATGGAGACGCTAGGCTGTGGTGGGAGGGTTTGGAGCTGCATCTATTGAGAGGTAGGCAACTTACAGAAGTCTCGATGGAGGAGTTCTCGAGACTGTTCTTGGCTAGGTACCTCCCTTCGACACAGAGTGTTGGATCCCTAGTTGATTTGGGCTAGGTTCACTAACTTAGGATGTGACCCAACATGTATAGCCAGGGTCAAAGTTGTATCCTAGAGTCTAGGCCAAGTCCTTAGAGTCAACATCAGATGGACCAGCTATCAACAAGAGTGCCAGAGACTCAAGAATTAGAAGATTTCAAGACTAAGTAAAAATGAGTTCGACGTTCGTCGAACTCAGGTCGACGAAAGACGTTCTCAGCTCGACGATCTTGGGATATTTCTCTGAGCTGAGCTCGACGATCTTCATTCTCTGGTCGACGAAAACTGGGATACTTCAACAAACTAAAGTTAGGATAACTCCAGATTATTCTAAGTCCAACTTCAGACTTTGGTCGACGAACAAGATTCTGAGCTCGACGAACTTGGACCTCAAGTTCACAACTTCTCAGGTCGACGAAGTCAACTTCTCAGGTCGACGAAGTCAACTTCTCAGGTCGACGAACTCAGTACTCTACTCGACGAATTCTAGAACCAGAAGATATGTGTCGACACTTAGGGCATGTGTCGACACCAACTATGTCGACACCAGAAAACTTGTGTCGACACCAAGACTAATCAGTCGACATCCACCCATGTCGACAACAGAAGATTCATGTCGACACACAGAATATCAGTCAACACAAAATACTTGACTAAGTTCAGAATTGTTGCTGAACTCCAGTCGACGAATGCAATTGTCAGCTCGACGAACTTCAGACAGAAAAGGCAAAGGTTCTGAAGCATGCAAGTTCTGTTATCAGCTTGACGAACTTGGAACTCAGCTCGACGAACAGAAGTCGTCTGGTTGACGAATTTAATATCTCAGCTCGACGAATTGGTAATTCAGTTCAACGAATTCTGCCAACTGTTCGTCGATTCCAGACTTAGCCATTTCCGGCACTCAGTCCTCACTCAAATGCAATAATTCCTGACAGATTAATGCTCAAACATTCTCTGAATGTATCCATTAGAGGAAGCATTAATTACGGTCTTCTTCAGGAATATTACTTGCAGATTTTCCATGGGACAGTTGAGGAAATGATTCAATGCCGATTATTCTCAAGGCGTCAGCATTAATTACAGAGGATTCAAATTTTTGAAAAGATATAGAAGAAAAAAATATCGACAATCAGTAGTGAGAACAAGAACATACTCAGTCAGAAAAAGATACACACACACAGGCTGACTGCAAGAATTCATACAGTAGCAGAAAAGCTTCACACAAGAAAATCATACTGAAGCTTACATTGACGGGCAGTGATCTTCATTCAGAAGAAGAAGAACAATCATAAAATATCAAGAGTCTTCTTCTTCAATATTCTCTCCAGGACTTCCAAGGACAATATATATCAAATCAGTCAAGAAGCTCCTGCATCACTGCTTGTCAAGAACTCTAATTGAAGACCTATCACCCTACAGCAAAGCTTCCAAATCTTCCTGAACCATTCAATATTTCAGGGAGAGCTTCTGCTAAACATCAATCCACATAAGTCTTCTCAGTTTATTGATGAAGAGAAGACAAAATCACACTCTCACCCCCTCCTGTATAAAGGGTTGTCATCTCCCTTCAAAAGTGATTCCTGGTTGCAAGTCTCCTAACCAAAAGACTTGAGTTGGTTTTTGGGGACCTGATCAAAACCCATTGGTGTCAGACACCTGATCAAAAACCTGAGTGCATTCCTGCCAAGGGTGGTAGAAGAGTGGACTACCCAGATTTTGGGAACCACTATAAATTCTTGTGTCGTCTGGTTGCCTATCTTTTTCTTTTTGTTCTTGCTGCGTTGTTGTGATTAGGTTTATTATTTTCTGTTTTCCAGTTTCTTAATTATTGCACCCATTCAGTTTACAGCAAAAGCTATAACAGCACTATTATAGGGACCTAACAAATTTTTAAATATACTATATTCACCTCCCCTCTAGAGCATTGTAGACCTAACCCTCACTTTCACAGAGGATAGCTTTGGAGAACGAGTTCCTGAAGTTGGTTCAAAGAGAGAGTAGCGTGGATGAATATCTCCACGAGTTTACTCGATTGAGTCGGTATGCTAGCTCCACCATCGCGGATGAGGAGCGCAAGACGAATCGATTCTATGAAGGGTTAAGAGATGATTTAAGGTTACTACTCTCGGGGCCAATGACGCAGGGTTTCTTGACCTTGGTCAACACGGCCCGGTCCATGGAGAAGGACATGAAGAATGTACAAGCAAAGAAAAGCGTTGGTGACAAGAAATCTGAGTTCAAGGTGCCGACTACCTCAAAGTCTGGGTACCGTAAATTCTTTAAGAAGGCTAGGACTTCGGGTCCAGCTCCTTCTTCAGGTGCTTCTGGGGCGACTACGGGTCGGACCCCGGGTACATGCTTTACTTGTGGAAAGCTGGGGCACTTTGCCCGCAATTGCTGGAGCGGACGTCCCAAGTCCGAAAAGAAGCCGGGAGAAACTTATGAAGAGAAGGGCAAGACGGTGGAGTCAACTACGTCCCAATATGCTCCGGAGGGTTTATAATCTTGGCCAACAGGAGGCCATCAAACAGGCGGATGTGGTGACATTTAAAATTTAAATTTATAGCAAGTTAATCTTTTAAATACTTGTTATGTGCTTGTTACCTTACCACTGCTTGTTTAGGATTTGTTTTGATTTGTGAGTATCCGACAAGAGCACTCTTTGACACAGGAGCTTCACACTCCTTGTCCGAAGGATTCATATCGCGCATCGGAGTACCTTCTTTGATGACGATGGACAAGTTGGATGTTTTGTTACCGAATGGGTGTTCGATGCATGCGGATAAAGTCCGCGGTGTTAAGATTCGCATTGGGAATCAAGAGTTCGATCTGCAAGCGTCGTTACTACCATTGGTGGAGTTCGACGTTATATTTGGCATGAACTGGCTCTCGGAGCAGCAAGCCTATATTGATTGCGGTCGCAAGGAAGTCAAGTTGGGAGCAAGTCGTGAGACGACTTTTACGGGCTTGAAAGGGTCGAGCAAGACGTTGATGTCTGCTCTTCAGGTGGTGAAGGCGGTTCGTACTGGTGCAGAGCTGTTCTTTACACTAGTGGAGGTTGTAAAGCCAAAGCCTACGTTGGATAGTATATCAGTGGTAGCTGAGTACCCTGATGTGTTCCCCGCAGATCTTCCTGGAGCTCCGCCTCAATGGGAGATAGATTTCATGATTGAGCTAGTTCTAGGTGCAAAGCCTGTGTCACGATCTCCGTATCGGCTAGCGTCTAAGGAAATGGCGGAGCTGAAGGTGCAACTCCAAGAGTTGTTGGAGCAAGGGTATGTGCGTACAAGTTCTTCGCCTTGGAGCGCACCAGTCCTCTTTGTTAAGAAGAAGGACGGGAGCTTGAGACTCTGTATTGATTATCGAGAGTTAAACAAGCTAACGAAAAAGAACAAGTACCCAATCCCAAGGATCGATGATCTTTTTGATCAGTTGGTCGGGTCGACGGTTGAAAGAAACAGTCCTAATCACCTAGAGGGGGGGGGGGGTGAATAGGTGCACTTAATCTTTTTAACTTTAAAGGCAGCAACACTGAATTATTAGACCTGTTAATGCAATTCTCTACAACAATTCAGCATATATAACACATCAATCACACACAGAGTACACACAGCTTTTATAGTGTTTCCCCAAGGTCTGGGTACATCCACTTTCCCCCTTCGCCTATCTAGTAGTGTACTAGATTCGGCCTAACTTCTCCACTACTTCTCAGATCCACATATCTTACAGCTCAGAACCCCAAACAGGTTCCTACAACTCAGAGTGATCCCACTCCTACAACTCAGGCACAAAGCCCTACCACTCAGTCTTCACAAAGACCTACACTCATCCTTCAACAAGGCCTACAACAAGGCCTACACTTAGAGAAATGCATCTCCTACACTCAGGCACAAAGCCCTACCACTCAGCCTTTATAGATATAGGCTTACAACTCAGATCCCTAAGGATCCTACAGAAAATAAAGAGTACAAAGATTATTAACCACAACTCTGATTGAGAAAGATGAGTTGACTGGCTTCTTGATGAGTTCTTGAAGGAACTTGGTAGAGATCAACCTCCCTTAGCTTTCTTCAAAGCTTCTTGAATTAGAACACAGTAGGGTTGAAACTCTTGTGCAAATGATCTTCAATCAACTCCTGATTTGAGAATCAGATCTCAATCTGAAACTTACTTATCAGCCTGGTTCAATAGCTGGACTTCTTAGAAGGAGCTTTCTCTCTCCAACTTCTTAGATCTTCTCTTGAAGGTCTTCTTCTTGTTGTGTTGTTTTTCACTTCAATGATTGATTGCTATCGATCCCTTCTGTTGAAGGAATAAGTCTTTATATAAGCTTTCTTCATGGTGACCGGCTGATCCGGTTTCTAACAATCTTCTGACAGCTCTGACAGCAGTAGTTGACCGGTTTAATTGGCAGCTGTCAAGTCATCCAGTCACTTCTTGAAATCTCTGTCACTGTCTGAAAGTGTCGAGATAGATAGTCTTTATGTGTCGACACAAATAGACCAAGTGTCGACACAAATAGACTAAGTGTCGACACTAGCCTTCATGGTGTCGACACAACTCCTTGTGTTGTAGAAAATGCTTCTCGACACCGCTTCTTCAGAATGTGTCGACACTGATCATGTGTGTCGACACAATTCCTTCTTCTTCAATACTTAGTTGATTTCTGCTAAGTGTCGACATAACTCCTTTGTGTCGACACATCTTCCTGTGTTGAAACTTGCTAAGTGTCGACACATCTTGTTTGTGTCGACACATGCCTTCTGTGTTGAAACTTTTGCTGAGTGTCGACACATCTCCTTTGTGTCGACACTTGTACTTAAACTTTGTTGAAGTTTGCTGAGTGTTGACATAGCCTCCTAGTGTCGACACTTTTGATGTCGACAAAGTTCCTCTGGGTGTCGACACTGCTTCTAAGTGTCGACACTGATACTTTAGACAATTCTTCACTCTGTGTCGACACTTTGCTTCTGGTGTCGACTCTGCCTTCCTGGTGTCGACACAATTACTCCAAGTGTCGACACAGCTCCTCTAGGTGTCGACACAAGCCTTCTTAAGTGTCGACACTTTTCTTCTAGGTGTCGACACATGGACTTAGAATCTTTTATGCTTTCCTGCAATTACTTAACCTGCACATACAAACTCAAAACACATCAAATACATCTTGATGTATATAATTGAGTAGGGTGAGGCTTCTTCAAATCAGGTACATATATTCCAATGTACTCAACAATCTCCCCCTATTTGGAGAAGTCATAACCCTTAGTCAATGATATACACCATACATAACAAATTCTCAGTATGATGTAAAACAGTAATATATGACAGGGAAAATACTTAAACATGCATGAACATAACATGTATATACAATTAGCTCAGAAAAATTATTGTAATAGATTTGAACCATGACACAATGTTCTTACAAATTCCAACATTTTCATTAGTCAAAAGTTTACATAGAATTTTAATACAAATGATTACAATTTGTAAACTTAAGAAAATGCTATCCTATGGCTGCTCTGGTTCCTTGATTACAATCCCCTTTCCAGATTGAATCTTTGCTTGAACAGGAGCTTCAGTGTCATCAGCAGCAGCATAATTCTTTCCTGTTGGGTACATTGGTCAAATGTACCTGATTTGAAGAAGCCTCACCTAACTCAATGATATACATCATAATGTATTTGATGTTTGTTTGAGTTACTTGTGCAGGTTAGGTATTCACTGGACTGAAGCTAAAAGTTTCTAAGTCCATGTGTCGACACCCAGAGGGAAAGTGTCGACACTTGAGAAAGCTTGTGTCGACACCCAGACAAGCAGTGTCGACACTTGGAGTAATTGTGTCGACACCTGAGAAGAAGAGTCGACACCAGACAGAAAGTGTCGACACTTGGAGCTGTGTCGACACTCAGTGAAGAAGAATGCAGAAAAGCTGTGTTGACACTTAATAGAAGTGTCGACACCTAGAAGAGCTGAGTCTACATCAGAAAGTATCGACACTTGGAGTTGTGTCGACACTCAGCAAAATTCTGCAGAGACTAAGGACAAGTGTCGACACTCAACACAATGTGTCGACACTCAATCAGCAGAGTCAACATATGAAGAATGTGTCGACACTCAGCACAATGTGTCGACACACACTCAAAAGAGTCAACACTTGAAGAAAGTGTCGACACCCAGCACAATGTGTCGACACTTAGTTGAAGACTCTACACTTGAAGAAAGTGTCGACACAAGGAGCTGTGTCGACACTTAGCAAAGAACAGAAAAGTTTACAAAATATTCTAAGTACAAGTGTCGACACTAAGGGAATGTGTCGACACTCAGCTGAAGAAACAAAATTGAAGACTTGTGTCGACACCAAGAAGCAGTGTCGACACTTGACAGTTTCAACACATGAAGATGTGTCGACACAAAGGAGATGTGTCGACACTTAGAAGAATACTACAAGATACAGAAGATCAAGTACTTGTGTCGACACTTAATTTCAGTGTCGACACTTGAAGAAGAATCTGTGTCGAGACATACAAGGAGTTGTGTCGACATCTTGTAGACTTGTGTCGACACTTACACAACATGTGTCGACACTTGGTCTATAAGTGTCGACACTTAAGAACAGAAAGTCTCGACACTATCTGACAGTTAGAGAATTTCAAGAAGTGACTGGTTGACATGACAGCTGCCGATTCAGCCGGTCTACAGCAACTGTCAGGGAAGTCAGAAGTCTGTTATGAACCGGACCAGCCGGTTACCATGAAGAAGGCCTATAAATAGGCACAGACTGTTTACAGAAATTGTTGTTGTTGTTGAAGCCATTTTGAAATAATAGATCAGATTATTCAAGTAATCAGAAAAGTGGTACATAGAGTATCAACACAAGAAGATCAGGCAGTCCAACTGCAGATCTAAGAAGTTGGAGAGAGAGAGCTCCAATCAAGAAATCAGTCATTGGAACTAAGGCTGAGAAGAAGGATTCAGAATCATCTGGATCTCAAGAAGCAGAGGTCAAGGATCAACTGCAGAGGATTCAGACTAATTCAGTTCTACTCAAGAAGCTTTGAAGGAAGCTAAGTCAGTTTGGATCTAGCTGAGTTCTTCCAAGAACTCTTCAAGAAACTCTCAACTCCTCTCTTATTTTCTGAGTTGTAGAGTTAGTTATTGTAATTCAATTTTAACTTGTAGGATCCATTGGATCTGAGTGAATTGTAAGCCTATATTATAAAGGCTGAGGGTAGGGCTTGGTTGCCTGAGTGTAGGAGTTGAAGAACTCTGAGTGTAGGCCTTAATTGGCTGAGTGTAGGCCTGGGTGGCTGAGTGTAGGCCTTGGTGGCTGAGTGTAAGGCCTTGGGCCTGAGGTGTAGGAACCTAGTTGGGTTCTGAGATAGTGGAGAAGTTTGGCCGAATCTAGTACACTGCTAGATAGGCGAAGGGGGAAAGTGGATGTACCCAAAGATTGGGGAACCACTATAAATTTGTGTGTCTGCTGTGCTGTGGTGTGCTGTGGATTAGCAGTTTATATTTTGTTATTGCTGATTAGCTGTAGAAATCTGTGTGATAACTGTTTTGCTGCCAACAAAGTTTTAAAAAAAGGTTTAGGTCACCTATTCACCCCCCCCTCTAGGTGTTTAGGTACCATATCTTTCAAGTGGTATCAGAGCCAGGTTCCTCAAAAAGGACTAACTGTCTGAGGAGATCTAGTTTGGCAGATTCAGTGTAAGTCAGGACACAATTTCAAGAAAATCAAGAACATGGGTTCTTCAGAGAATCACAAGGAATTGGGTTCAATGAAACTGCCTATATGCAGAAAAGAGATCTTTGGGATCTGGAAAGAAAGGGTTAGGCTATTTATGGAGGCATCTGACCCTAGAATCTACATCACAGTCAAAGAGGGGCCATATGTGCCCATGAAGGTTTCAGTTTTGGATGCTATACAGAGAACTCCAAAGGATTTCTCTGAGATGACTAAGGATGAAATTGTCCTAGCCACTATGGACAAGAGGGCACAAAACATTATAGTAAGTGTCATTGATGATGCCACTTTTCAGAACTTAATTCACTGTAAAACAGCAAAAGAGATGTGGGATACTCTCATTGTCTATATGGAAGGTTCTGAAGAAGTTAGGCAAGATAGGAAGTCCTTGCTTAATCAAGAGTATGAGAGCTTTAGGCAAGGAAGAGGAGATAGCATCACTGAATGCTACAAGAAGTTCTATAGAATTGTTAATGAACTCATGTCCTATGGAAGAGAGTTCACTAACTATGAATTGAATGATAAGTTCTTAAGGTCCCTAACCAAAGATTGGGACACCAAGATCTGTGCCATCAGAGAAATGGCAAAGTTGGGAGAAATTCCTCCTCCCACACTGTTTGGCAAGTTGCTGTCTTATGAGATGCAGCTGTCAGTGAGAAAAGAGGAGGAAAAATCAACAAGGACTGAGCACAGGGAAAGGACTGTTGCCTTCAAGTCAGAAGTACCTAGAAAGGGCAGGACTAAGTCATCAACTCCTCCTCCAGAGGTAGTTGAATCAGAATCTGATGAGTCTGTTAGCACAAAGTCTACAAGCAGTGAAAGTGATGAAGACTTTGCTGCATTCACCAGACATTTTCAGAAATTCCTGAAGAAGAAACAGTGGAGGTCCAGACCTTCATTTTCCAAAGGGAAAGAAGTCCAGTATCAGGAGAAGAAGCCTTCAAAGAAGGACAAGAAAAAGACAAAGACTAGCAAGGCAACTGGTTCTAAGATAGTGTGTTACTGCTGCAATAGACAGGGTCATGTTATTGCAGATTGTCCTGAGAGAAGAAAAGAATCCAGTGACAAAAAGAAGACTCACTTCAAAGGAAAGAAGGAGAAGTCCTTTGTTGCAAAGAATGAGAAGACTCTTTCAGACATTTCTTCTTCAGACACTGAGACAGATGCTGAAGCCTACATAGGGCTATTTGCTGAAGAAGAAGAAGAGTTTATGCAGATCATGGAATCAATCTATGAACAAGAAGAGTGTCAGTGCCAAGGACTGATGGCATTGACTGAAAGTACCAAAATCCTGGAGCAGCCAGGACCTAGTCAGGTACAAAGTCCAACTCAAAGTTCAGATTCCAGTTCTAGTTCAGAGTCAGATTCATTTTCATCAAGTGATGGAAGTGTTTCTGAATCTGAGGGAGATATTCATCAGCTCTTAGATGAATATAAAGTACTGTTGCAAGCCTATAAGAAAAGCAAGACCCTAGCCAAAAGTCAGGCAAAGGAGATTGCTGGTCTCAAGGCAGCTGCAACATATTTTGAGAAGGAATTTGATCAAAAGCTCAATGAGGTAGCCAGGATGAAACACATTACTGTGATTCAGATGGGAACTATCACCTATAAAAATGATCAAATTAAGTTACTGGAGATCAATCTCCAAAAGGAAAGAGAGCTAGTTGCTAGGTTTTCAAAACCTAAATCAGTGCTACCCTTGATTGATGAATTTGTTCATCATAAAGGAAAGGCTGGATTGGGTTTTATTAAACCAGCTAGGACTGTTCAGGATCAGTCCAAGTCCAAGGGCAAAGCCCCAACATTCATTAAGCCTGCTGTAGTCAAGACAGCCAAGTCTGTACCTAAGCAAAGGTACAACAAGTTTGAATGCTGGTGCTGTGGCAAAGTTGGCCACTTTGCCTTGGACTGTTGGCACAATGCAAGTGCCAATAGGAGTAGCAAGCTACCTAGTGGAAAGCCAGTAGGTAGTTTTGTCAAGTTGCAAACTAACAATCACCAAGGACCCAAGTTTACTTTGGGTTCTAAGGTTCATTAATTTGTTTTGCAGGTGAATCCAAGTGGCCATACCCCAACATGGTACTTGGATAGTGGATGTTCCAGACATATGACTGGAACAAGGGGACTACTGAAGGACTACATTCCAATCAAAAATGGTCCTAAAGTGACCTTTGGTGGTTCTGAAAAAGGGATCATCAAAGGGTTTGGTAACATCTCTTCAAACCTTGTTACCATTACTCAAGTGGCTTATGTTAAAGGGTTGAAACACAACCTCATTAGTATAAGTCAGTTAAGTGATGTAGGGTATGACATCTCATTTGTTAAAAATGGTTGTCATATCAAGAGGTCAAGTGATCAAGAGATCATTTTGACAGGATATAGAAAGAGGAATGTCTACTGTTTAGACATTATGATTGAGAACAATGGTTCTCCTGTCTGTCTTGTAGCTGATGAGACAATCTCTCATTGTGTCAAGTGGCACAAGAGGCTAGCTCATCTTAACTACAAGACTATTAGCAAACTCTTTAGCAAAAGTTAGTGAGGAATGGTCCTCAAGTTAAGTGTGTCAAAGATGGCATTTGCTCAGCTTGTCAAAAGGGCAAGCAGACTAAATCCACCTTTAGAAGCTTAGACAACAAAGATGCTGTGAGGTGTTTATACCTCTTGCATATGGATCTATTTGGTCCAATGCCAGTTCACAGCTTAGGTAGGAAGGTCTATACCTTTGTAGTTGTTGATGACTACTCAAGGTTTTCCTTGGTGTTCTTCTTAAGGCAGAAATCTGAAACACCTAGTGTCTTCTACAGCTTTGTCAAGCAAATTCAGAATGAACTAAATAGTATTGTGGTCAAAATTAGAAGTGACCATGGTACTGAGTTTCAATCTGAAAGCATGACAAAACTATGTGAAGACTTTGGGATATTTCAAGAATTCTCTTCACCTAGAACACCTCAGCAAAATGGCATTGCTGAGAGGAAGAATAGAACCTTGATAGAGGCTGGTAGAACCCTACTTAGTGATACATCACTGCTTGAGTATTTCTGGGCTGAAGCAGTTAATACTGCATGCCATGTGATAAATAGGGCTACCATCACTAAAAGGTTAAATAAGACCCCCTATGAAGTTGTGAAAGGCAGGAAACCAAACCTATCCTATTTCAGGATTTTTGGTTGCAAATGCTTCATACTTAACAATGGAAAGTCTTACTTAACTAAGTTTGCTGCCAAGTCCCAAGAGGGAGTGTTTGTTGGGTACAGCAATAATAGTAAGGCTTATAGAGTCTACAACTTGACTACACAAGTTGTAGAGGAGTCTGTGCATGTAGTTTTTGATGAGACAAAACTTATTAACAATGAGTTGTCTAGTAGTGTGTGCAGCCCCACAGGTCTTACTAAGAAGATGGACAAGCTAACCATAAAAGATGTACCTGCTGCAAGACAGCAAGTAGAAGAAGATGGCTTATGTCCAGGGGGAGAACTACATGTACCAGGAGCTGAAGAAGTACAAGGAACTCAGCATGATGAAGATGCTGTAGAAGTACAACCAGAAGTAAGGATGCCTCCAGCCAACAGGCATCTAAGAGATCATCCAGTAGAGCTGATCATTGGAGATCCAAGACAAGGTGTTCAGACAAGGAGCAGAAATCAGAATGCTGTAGTATATTCAAGTTTTCTGTCTCAAATAGAACCAAAGAAATTTGAAGAAGCTATACAAGATCCACAGTGGACTGAAGCTATGCAAGAAGAACTTAATCAGTTCAAAAGGTGCAAGGTTTGGGAACTGGTTCCTAAACCTAAAGACCACAATGTTATAGGAACTAAGTGGATCTACAGAAATAAGTTAGATGAACAAGGGGTCATCATTAAGAATAAAGCAAGACTGGTTGCAAAAGGATATAGGCAAGAAGAAGGTATTGATTTTGATCAAACCTTTGCCCTAGTAGCCAGACTGGAGGCCATAAGGATGTTCTTGGCCTATGCAACCTATCAAGGATTCAAGGTTTACCAGATGGATGTCAAGTCAGCATTCTTAAATGGTAATCTTAAGGAAGAAGTCTATGTGGAGCAGCCATCAGGTTTTGTTGATCCAACTCAACCTCATTATGTCTATAGACTTAGGAAAGCATTGTATGGGTTAAAGCAAGCTCCTAGAGCTTGGTATGAGACCCTATCTAGTTTCCTCATTGAGAACAAGTTCTCAAGGGGGAAAATAGATAAGACTCTATTCCTTAGGGAATCTAGAGGCAAAGTAATACTTGTCCAAATATATGTAGATGACATTATATTTGGGTCTACTGAAAGTAGCCTTTGCAAAAAGTTTGCAAAGCTTATGCAAAGTCAATTTGAGATGAGTAGTATGGGAGAGCTGAAGTTTTTCTTGGGTCTCCAAGTTAAACAGACTGAAAGTGGTCTATCCATATGTCAGTCCAAGTTCACCCTAGAACTCATAAGGAAGTATGGTATGGATTCATCCAGTACCATGAAGACTCCTATGGGGTCAAGTATGTCTCTTAGCAAGGATGATGCAGGGATACCTGTAGATGAAACCTTGTATAGAGGGATAGTTGGCTCCTTATTATACTTGACTGCAAGTAGACCTGACATCATGAATGCTACATGTGTTTGTGCCAGGTATCAGGCCTGCCCTAAAGAGTCTCACTTGACTGCAGTCAAGAGAATTTTGAGATATCTAAAGGGCACTCCTTATCTAGGCCTCTGGTTAGGAATGGAGATTTTGATCTAACAGGTTATACAGATGCAGACTTTGCAGGATGCAAAGAGGATAGAAAAAGCACAACTGGAACCTGTCAATTCCTAGGTGGAAGAATAATTTCATGGAGCAGCAAAAAGCAGACTAGTGTGGCTATCTCCACAGCTGAGTCAGAATATGTAGCTGCAGGAAGTTGCTGTGCTCAACTTCTGTGGATTCAACATCAGCTAGAAGACTATGGATTTCAGGTAAGTAGAACTCCACTTTTCTGTGATTCTACAAGTGCTATTTCAATAGCTAATAATCCTGTATCACATAGTAGAACTAAACATATTGAGATTAAATATCACTTTCTTAGGGAGCATGTAGAAAGAAATGATATTGCACTTGAATATGTTAAAACTAATAATCAGATAGCTGATATGTTTACTAAGCCCTTGGAAGAAGCTAAGTTCAATAGATTCAAAATTGAACTAGGTATGATAAACTTAGACTAAGTTTACAGAACTAAAAATTGGCTAAGTAAAAAGGTGTCGACACATAGACAAGTCTATGTCGACACAGAATAGTAAGTGTCGACACTTCAGGAAAATGGTGTCGACACATCTAGGAAGTTGGTGTCGACACTTCAGAATGTTAGTGTCGACACATGTCGAATTGGTGTCGACACATCCAATAAGGTGTCGACACTTAAGTTTTACTCAGAATTTTCTAAGTAACGTCTCGACTACATGTCGAGTAGTGTGGTGTCGACACATAACCAAGTGTCGACACATAAAATCTGTTGACTAAACTTGTGTCGACACATGAGTGTCGAGACATTATAAGTCAGTGTCGACACTTATTGCCAGTGTCGACACATCTTTAGTAATCCATCTTGCCTGTTCGTCTTCAAACCAGAAAGGTATAAATAGGATTCTATCTTTGTTTGTCGACACGCTTTCAGAGTTTCGAGACCAAAGCCACTGTGTCGACATTTCTCTTTCCTAAAGACTAATTCTACAAACCCTAATGGCTCCCAAGCTCGAGGAGAACGTCAATGAAGGCTATGAACTGGTTCGTGGCGCGTTCGACGATGGCGATCAAGAAATCCAATCGGTGGTAACCCTAGTCACCGATTCTGGATTGGAGTACTTGGTTTCAGAACCAACAAAAATATGGAAGAAGGAAGTTCTTGAATTCCTTACTGGAGCTTCTGTAGATGACTCAGGTTACAGAATCAAGTCAAGAGTGCATGGAACCAAGGTCAAGATTTCACCCAAAACTCTGAGAAAGGTACTCCAGCTACCTAAAATTCAAGCAGAAGAGGAAGTGACTACCTCTAAGACCAGAGAAGCACTTACCTGGTGTGGTCTAGATCCTAAGCTGAAGATAGGATCTGTATTCAACAGGAAAGGAATGAATAACCAAGGTAAATTCCTGTCTGAAATTGTGGGGAAAGTTATACTCAGCAAGACTGGAGGGCATGACAGGGTGTCAGCCTCCATGTTCAGTGTTATGACCAGAATTATCTTCAACCTAAAAACAGACTGGTCAATGGTTGTATATGATAAAATTAAGGAGAGTCTGAAGAAGCCCAATCTGGGCAGAATACTAAGTCTCTACCTGGCTGGTACAATACCAGAGGTAATGAGCAATGCTGCTGGAACTAAAATCAATCATATGAGAAGGATGGATCAAAGGATATTTTCCAGGTGGGAAAGAGTACTATCTAAAGAAATACCTACCCCAGAGAAGCAAGTTTCTAAGAAAGATTCACCTCCAAAGAAGAAGAGGAAGATAGCTCCTGTGACACAGGAGTCCTCCAGCAGTTCAGGTAGTGAAGAACAAGTTGTTTTCACTCCTGATAGTCAAGTAGAAGTGACTGCAGAGAAGTCTCCTGCTCCTCTAGAGACAGCTGAAATCCAGGGGGAGCTGCCTACAGCTAGCCCCATGCATAAGGATCCAAGCCAGGGGGAGCTTCCAGCTGTAGAACAACCCTCTACACTGGAGAGTGAGCAAGCTACAATCATTATCCAAGAGGTACTTTCTGACCTCAATACTTTAGACTTTTCTGTAATAGATTCTGATTTGTCTGATGTCCATCAGCACACTCAGCCAGCAAATCAAGAACCAGATGTTGTTCTCCAAGATACATCAGTAGTACAAAAAGTACTTCCTGATAAAGTAGTTGATGAACCCAGTACTTCTCTTGCACAGTCTGCAGCTGAATACACAATGGAAGATCTATTTCTTAATTTAGATCAAGAGGATTTTGACATGGACAAGCATGCTGCTGCTGAAGAGAAGGGTGCTGCTACTGAGGGGGAGACACTGCAAGTTCAGGAAGAGCCTATAAGGCAAGAAAGTGAGAAAGCACTTGATGTGCAAGCTGACCAACCATCAAGCCCTAAGGACAGGGTGAATATAGCCAGTACTTCAGAGTCTGAGGAAGATGAGACTGAACAAGCTAAAAAGAAGAAACTCTTTGTATTCAAGAGAAGGAGTCAGAGCTACAAGAAGGCTCTACAAACTGTTGCTAAACAATCCTTAGTCACACAAGCTCCATCTCCTGATTACAGTGCCTTCATGGTAGCCCTGCAAATCAAGCTGGATGAGCAAAGGAAGGCTATAGAGACTTATGTTGATGAAGGGCACAAGACCCTACAATTTGATCTGGCACAGGACATCAAGTCAATAAGGTTTGAAATGAACCTTAATAAAAAGGAGATGAATGAATGCTTCCACAAGGGTGGAAATGTAGTGGTGTTTCTGGCCACACATCAAGAGAAGATCAAGGAAAAAATAGATGATATAGCATTGAAGCAGGGCTATGTGCTGGAAAATCAACTAAGGATGAATGACAATCTGACAGCTTCTCACAATGCTATAATCACTGAACTAAAGAATAAGACTGCTGAACCTTCAACATCATCTGCTGCTGCAAAGGCTGAATTTGATAAAGCTTTTCAAGATGAAATTGCTGCTGTCAAGACTGCAATCAAGGATTCACAGAAGGTCATTTCTGAACAACTTACCAAGCTTAGACCTTACTTTAAGGATGGCATCAGGTACTTGGACAGTCAAATCAGATTCCAAAAGGATGATGTAAGAGACCATGTTGCACAAGAAGTCATAAAGGGGGAGAGGGTGTTAGTCAAAGCTAGCTCTGACCATGCCAAATGGATATCTAACTCCATCAGAGCTACACTGGGCTATCCTCCCCTGTGTGATGATGATAATGTTGCTGAATCAGGAATTCACAGTGCATATCTTGGAGGTGAGCAACAGGAAGTAGCTCAGGTGATCTATCCACCTCCAGATTTTGACATGGTTCATGCAGAAGTCAGCACAATGTATAGTCCAACTGCTGGAAAGTCTAATGTTGTTCTGGAAAAGGTTGTTCAACCTGTTACAGCAGCTATGCAAGAGGCTTTGGACAAGGAAGAAGAGACAAGGCTGTCAAAGAAGAAGTTTAGGGAACTAGCTGAGCAGAAGCCAGATTTTGAACAGTGGAGCCCTACTTCTAGGAACATCATTCTCACAGCCTGGAAAGCAGCCAAGGACAATGCTCATGAAAGGAACAAATGGTTTTCAGAAGCAGAATGGAGGAAGCATGAGATTAGGCAGGAAGCCATTGTCCAGCATAGAAGGAAGGCTAAGTTAGGAAAGCTACCTCCTACAGCTGTGGAGCTTAGCAAGTACTTTCCTAAGCCCTATCATTACTTTGAGAGACAAAAGATCAAGGCTGATAAGCAAGATCTCAAAGGAAAGAAGACTGCTGATGCTGAGCCTGCTGCTGCTGTAAAGGCCAAAGTACAAGCTGGGAAAGGAATAATTATAAAAGAACCTGATCAGAATTAGACTAAGATTAGACTAAGAAACATTGTTGTAATCTTTTACATATGAAATATTTTTGTAAAACAATGGAAATGTATTAAAACAATGTTAGAACAATTTTTGATAAATATATTTCATGATTGTTCAGAAGAATGTGTCTAATTCTTGTTTGTTCTGTAATGCTGAATGAGTATACATATGTGCTTTATTACATGTTTAAGTTTACCCAGTTGACATATACCTGCTTTACATCATTTTCTAATTTTTAATTATGAGTGGTGTATATCATTGACTAAGGGTTATGACTTCTCCAAATAGGGGGAGATTGTTGGGTACATTGGTCAAATGTACCTGATTTGAAGAAGCCTCACCTAACTCAATGATATACATCATAATGTATTTGATGTTTGTTTGAGTTACTTGTGCAGGTTAGGTATTCACTGGACTGAAGCTAAAAGTTTCTAAGTCCATGTGTCGACACCCAGAGGGAAAGTGTCGACACTTGAGAAAGCTTGTGTCGACACCCAGACAAGCAGTGTCGATACTTGGAGTAATTGTGTCGACACCTGAGAAGAAGAGTCGACACCAGACAGAAAGTGTCGACACTTGGAGCTGTGTCGACACTCAGTGAAGAAGAATGCAGAAAAGCTGTGTCGACACTTAACAGAAGTGTCGACACCTAGAAGAGCTGAGTCTACATCAGAAAGTGTCGACACTTGGAGTTGTGTCGACACTCAGCAAAATTCTGCAGAGACTAAGGACAAGTGTCGACACTCAACACAATGTGTCGACACTCAATCAGCAGAGTCAACATATGAAGAATGTGTCGACACTCAGCATAATGTGTCGACACACACTCAAAAGAGTCAACACTTGAAGAAAGTGTCGACACCCAGCACAATGTGTCGACACTTAGTTGAAGACTCTACACTTGAAGAAAGTGTCGACACAAGGAGCTGTGTCGACACTTAGCAAAGAACAGAAAAGTTTACAAAATATTCTAAGTACAAGTGTCGACACTAAGGGAATGTGTCGACACTCAGCTGAAGAAACAAAATTGAAGACTTGTGTCGACACCAAGAAGCAGTGTCGACACTTGACAGTTTCAACACATGAAGATGTGTCGACACAAAGGAGATGTGTCGACACTTAGAAGAATACTACAAGATACAGAAGATCAAGTACTTGTGTCGACACTTAATTTCAGTGTCGACACTTGAAGAAGAATCTGTGTCGAGACATACAAGGAGTTGTGTCGACATCTTGTAGACTTGTGTCGACACTTACACAACATGTGTCGACACTTGGTCTATAAGTGTCGACACTTAAGAACAGAAAGTCTCGACACTATCTGACAGTTAGAGAATTTCAAGAAGTGACTGGTTGACATGACAGCTGCCGATTCAGCCGGTCTACAACAACTGTCAGGGAAGTCAGAAGTCTGTTATGAACCGGACTAGCCGGTTACCACGAAGAAGGCCTATAAATAGGCACAGACTGTTTACAGAAATTGTTGTTGTTGTTGAAGCCATTTTGAAATAATAGATCAGATTATTCAAGTAATCAGAAAAGTGGTACACAGAGTATCAACACATGAAGATCAGGCAGTCCAACTGCAGATCTAAGAAGTTGGAGAGAGAGAGAGCTCCAATCAAGAAATCAGTCATTGGAACTAATGCTGAGAAGAAGGATTCAGAATCATCTGGATCTCAAGAAGCAGAGGTCAAGGATCAACTACAGAGGATTCAGACTAATTCAGTTCTACTCAAGAAGCTTTGAAGGAAGCTAAGTCAGTTTGGATCTAGCTGAGTTCTTCCAAGAACTCTTCAAGAAACTCTCAACTCCTCTCTTATTTTCTGAGTTGTAGAGTTAGTTATTGTAATTCAATTTTAACTTATAGGATCCATTGGATCTGAGTGAATTGTAAGCCTATAGTATAAAGGCTGAGGGTAGGGCTTGGTTGCCTGAGTGTAGGAGTTGAAGAACTCTGAGTGTAGGCCTTAATTGGCTGAGTGTAGGCCTGGGTGGCTGAGTGTAGGCCTTGGTGGCTGAGTGTAAGGCCTTGGGCCTGAGGTGTAGGAACCTAGTTGGGTTCTGAGATAGTGGAGAAGTTTGGCCGAATCTAGTACACTGCTAGATAGGCGAAGGGGGAAAGTGGATGTACCCAAAGATTGGGGAACCACTATAAATTTGTGTGTCTGCTGTGCTGTGGTGTGCTGTGGATTAGCAGTTTATATTTTGTTATTGCTGATTAGCTGTAGAAATCTGTGTGATAACTGTTTTGCTGCCAACAAAGTTTTAAAAAAAGGTTTAGGTCACCTATTCACCCCCCCCTCTAGGTGTTTAGGTACCATATCTTTCATTTCCTTTGAGATCTTTCTTTTTCAGCTCTTTAGCATTTATCTTCTGCCTTTCAAAATAGTGATAAGGCTTAGGGAAATACTTGCTAGGCTCCTGTGCATTAGGAGGTAGCTTCCCTAACTTAGCCTTTCTTCTATATTGCACAATGGCTTCTTGCCTATTCTCATGTTTCCTCCACTCCAGGTCAGAATACCACTTGCCTCTATCCAGGACATTGTCCTTAGCAGCCTTCTAAGCAGTCAAAATGATATTCCTGGAAGTGGGGCTCCATTGTTCAAAATCAGGCCTTAGTTCAGCTTGCTCTCTGAACCTTTTCTTAGATAATTGAGCCTCTTGTACTTTTAGAATTTCCTCTGGCACAGGCTGGACAACTTTCTCAAGAATGATATTATGATTTCCCTCAGGAGGACGATACATAGACTGTATCTCTTGATGTATCATGTCAAAGTCTGGTGGAGGGTATATCACTTGAGCTACTTCAACTTGCTCTCCTCCAAGGTATGCAGGATTGATTCCAAACTCTACAACATTGTCATCATCACATAAGGGTGGATATCCAAGAGTGGATCTGATAGAATTTGAAATCCATTTGGCATGATCAGAGCCTGTCTTAACTAATACCCTCTCCCCCTTTATGACTTCTCTCTCTATGTGATCCCTCAGATCATCTTTCTGAAACCTGATCTGTGCATTCAGATAGTTAACTCCATCCTTATAGAAAGGTTTAAACTTCTGCAGCTGTTGAGCAATAGCCTTCTGTGAATCTTCAAGTACAGTTTTAAAAGCAGTAAGGCTCTCTTGTAACTTCTTATCAAAAGCTTCTTTGGCAGTTGCACTTTCTGCAGGTTGTGCAGTGGCTATGGTTTTCAGTTCAGTGACAATGACATTATGAGATGCTGTCAGATTATCATTCATTCTGATTTGATTTTCCAGTACATATCCTTGTTTTACTGCCAGATCATCAAGTTGTTTCCTGAGATTCTCTTGATGTGTAGCCAGATAGACCACTGCATTTCCTCCCTTATGGAAGCAGTCAGTCATTTCCTTTTTGTTTTGATTGACTTCAAATCTGATAGACTTGATGTCTTGTGCTAGATCAAATTGCAGGGATTTTTGCCCTTCATCTATATACTTTTTTATAGCCTTCCTTTGCTCATCCATCATTATCTGTAAAGCCACCATCAGGGAACTATAGTCAGTAGATGGGGCAGGCTGTGGAGCAATTGTCTGTAGGGCTTTCTTATAGTTCTGGCTCCTTCTTTTGAAGACTTGGAACTTCATCTTCTTGGCTCTAGCAGCCTCTTCATCTTCTGAAGCAGAAGTGCTAGCAATATCCACTCTATCCTTAGGACTAGGATGTGAATCCTTCTCAGTCCTTGGTTGCTCAGTATCTTTTGGCTGCTCAGTTTGTTGTGTAGCAGTTTCCTCTACAATTTCTACATGCTCCCCCTGAACATGGGCCTTCTCCCCCTCAACAACAGCTATATCTTTCTCAAGATCTGTCTGTACAAGATCAGGGAATAGCTCCTCTAATGTAAATTCCTGTGGAGAATGGGCTGGAGAATCTCTGATCTCATTAACCACTTTATCTGTAACAGATGTGTCCTCCATGACAACATCTTGTGGTTGAGGTTGTATCTGTGTTTGCTGATGAACATTAGGTAATGAATCAGTAAAAACTTCATCCTCTATAGGGAAATCTAATTGATTAATTTCAGTGATTACCTCCAGAATGGTTTGGGTAGCCCTTTCACTCTCTAGTGGAGTTGGCTCTTCTACATGTAGAGGCTCCCCCTGGAGTGGATCCAGGTGAATTGGGCTTGCTGAGGGTAGCTCCCCCTGCCTCTATGCATCTTCTTGTCTTGCAGGAGACTGCCCAGCATTTCCTGTCTCTTCATCATCAGGAGTAAAGACCACTTGCTCTTCAGAGCTGCTGGAGGATTCTTGAGCCACAATGGCTATCTTCTTCTTCTTCTTCTTCTTCTGAGGTGTGTCCTTTACTTGAGATAGCAGTTCCTTTGTCAGCACCCTATCCCACCTAGAGAAAATCCTTACATCCATTCTTCTCATGTGATTTATCTTGGAACCTGCAGCTTGGTTCATCACATCTAGAATACTTCCAGCTAGGTATAGACTCAGAATTCTACCCAGATTGGGCTTCTTTAGGCTCTCTTTTATCTTGTCAAACAGAACTTCTGACCAGTCAGTCTTAAGTTTGAAGATAATCCTGGTCATCAAACTGAACATATGAGCTGAAATTATGTCATGTCCTCCAGGCTTGCTCAGGATGACCTTGCCTACTATTTCAGACAAGAATTTTCCTTGGGTGTTCATCCCTTTCCTATTGAACACTGATCCAATCTTCAGATTTGAATCCAGTCCACACCATCTCAATGCCTCTCTAGTCTTAGAAGCAGATACATCTTCTTCCTCCTTTGTTCTTGGTAGTTGAAGTACCTTCCTGAGACTTTTCTGTGAGACCTTGACTTTGGTCCCATGAACTCTGGACTTAATCTTGAGTCTAGTATCATCAAGTAATGTTGCACTCAAAAATTCAAGGACCTCCTTCTTCCAGATCTTGATTGATTCTGAGACAAGGTATTCCAATCTAGTCTCGGCAATTAGGGTTACCACACCTTTGATTTCGTGTTCCGCGTCATCAAAAGCGTGACACACGAGCTCATATCCTTCATTAATGTTCTCCTCTAGCTTGGGCGCCATTAGGGTTTGAAGAAATTTTGAACTTAGAGAAGAGAGATGTCGACACAGAAGTTTGGTCTCGAAATTTTGGTGAGCGTGTAGACAAACAATGGCGAAAACCTATTTATACCTTTCTAGAATCGAAGATGAAAAGGCGCGTCAAAATACTTGAATTGTGTCGACACTGTTGAAAAGTGTCGACATTTACTTATAATGTCTCGACCACTATGTGTCGACACAAGTATAGTCGACAGAATATATGTGTCGACACTTATATATGTGTCGACACCACTCAGCTCGACACTTAGTCGAGACTTTACTAGTCTAATTCTGTGTAAATCCTAAGTGTCGACACCACCCTGGATGTGTCGACACCTACACTGCATGTGTCGACAATAATTCTCTGAAGTGTCGACACAGACTTCCTAGATGTGTCGACACCATTTCTCTGAAATGTCGACACCACTACTATGTGTCGACACAGACAACTCTGTGTGTCGACACAATTTTACTTAGCCAATTTTGTAAACTATTCCAAGTTTATCATCCATAATTCAATTTTAAATTTATTGAATTTGGTTTCATCTAAGGGCTTAGTATACATATCAGCTAACTGATTATCTGTATTTATATACTCTAAGGAAATGTCTCCTTTTTCTACATGTTCTCTTAGAAAATGGTATTTTATTTCTATATGCTTAGTCCTACTATGGGAGACAGGATTATTTGCAATAGAAATAGCACTTGTAGAATCACAAAATAAAGGTGTTCTACTTACTTGAATACCATAATCTTCTAGCTGGTGTTGTATCCATAGTAGTTGTGCACAACAACTTCCTGCAGCAACATACTCTGACTCAGCTGTGGAGATGGCCACACTGGTCTGCTTCTTGCTACTCCAAGACACCAGCCTTCCACCTAGAAATTGACAGGTACCTGTGGTACTCTTTCTATCTTCCTTGCAGCCTGCAAAATCTGCATCTGAATAACTTATCAGTACAAAGTCTCCATTCCTAGGGTACCAAAGGCCTAGATAAGGAGTGCCCTTAAGATATCTCAAAATTCTTTTGACTGCTGTCAAATGAGATTCTTTAGGGCAAGCTTGGTACCTAGCACAGACACATGTAACATACATGATATCTGGTCTACTAGCAGTCAAATATAGTAGGAAGCCAACTATCCCTCTATACAAAGTTTCATCTACAGGTTTCCCTGCATCATCTTTGCTTAGAGACATGCTTGACCCCATAGGAGTTTTCATGGTACTGGATGACTCCATACCATACTTCTTTATCAACTCTAGGGTGAACTTAGACTCGTATATGGATAAAATATCCTCAGTCTGTCTAACTTGGAGACCCAAGAAGAACTTAAGTTCCCCCATACTACTCATTTCAAATTGTCCTTGCATTAGTTTTGCAAACTTTTTGCAAAGACTACTTTCTGTAGACCCAAATATTATGTCATCTACATATATTTGGACTAAGATAATCTTGCCTCTGGATTCCCTAAGGAATAGAGTCTTGTCTATTTTCCCCCTTGTGAATTTATTCTCAATGAGGAAACTAGACAGGGTTTCATACCAAGCCCTAGGGGCTTGTTTTAACCCATACAAAGCCTTCCTAAGTCTATAAACATAATTAGGTTTAGTAGAATCAACAAAACCTGATGGCTGTTCTACATAGACTTCTTCCTTTAGATTTCCATTCAGAAAAGCTGACTTAACATCCATTTGGTATACCTTGAACCCTTGAAATATTGCATAGGCAAGGAACATCCTTATTGCTTCCAGTCTTGCTACTAGAGCAAAGGTTTGATCAAAATCAATACCTTCTTCCTGCCTATATCCTTTTGCAACAAGTCTAGCTTTGTTCTTTATAATAACTCCATTCTCATCCAACTTGTTCCTAAAGATCCACTTGGTTCCAATAATGTTGTGGTCTTTTGGTTTAGGAACTAGCTCCTAGACTTTGCATCTTTTGAACTGGTTCAGCTCCTCTTGCATAGCCTCAATCCAATGAGGATCTAAGATGGCTTCTTCAAATTTCTTTGGCTCTACTTGGGATAGAAAGCTGGAGTAGAGAACTGAACTTAGATTTCTGCTCCTTGTTTATACCCCTTGTCTGAGATCTCCAATAATTTGATTGGCTGGATGATCTTTTAAATGCCTATTTGCTGGAGGCAGCCTGTCTTCTGCTTCTTCAGCTTCTTCATTCACCAGCTCCTCTTGGTCTTCTTCAGCAACAGGAGTATCTGGTACTCCCCCTGGACAGCAGCCATTATCTACCACTTGCTGACTTGTAGTAGGACCTTCTACAATAGTAAGATTGTCCATCTTCTCAGTTACACTTGTAGAGCTGCAAACACTTCTAGGCAATTCATTGTTAATGAGTCTAGCTTCATCAAAGACCACATGAACTGACTCTTCTACAACTTGAGTAATGAATTTGTAGACCCCATAAGCCTTACTATTATTGTTGTACCCAACAAGGATCCCCTCTTGGGATTTGGCAGCAAACTTAGTTAGATAAGACTTTCCATTGTTAAGTATATAACATTTACAACCAAAGATCTTGAAGTAGGATAGATTTGATTTTCTGCCCTTCACAATCTCATAGGGAGTCTTCTTGTGGCTCTTGGTGATAGTAGCCCTATTGATTACATGACATGCAGTATTAACTACCTCAGCCCAGAAATATTCTGGGAGAGAAGTGTCACTCAATAGGGTTCTACCAGCCTCTATCAAGGTTCTATTTTTCCTTTCAGCAATACCATTTTGCTGAGGTGTTCTTGGTGAGGAAAATTCCTGAAATATCCCAAACTCTTCACATAACTTTATCATACTATCAGACTGGAATTCAGTACCATGGTCACTTCTTATTTTGACCACTGTACTGTTTAACTCATTCTAAATTTGTTTGACAAAACTATAAAAGACACTAGGAGTTTCAGATTTTTGTCTTAGGAAGAACACCTAGGAAAACCTTGAGTAATCATCAACTACCACAAATGTATAGACCTTCCTACCTAGGCTGTGAACTGGCATAGGACCAAAAAGATCCATATGCAAGAGGTATAGGCACCTCACAGCATCTTTGTTCTCAATGCTATTAAAGGTGGATCTGGTCTGCTTGCCTTTCTGACAAGCTGAACATATCCCAACCTTTATGCACTTAACTTGAGGATCATTCCTCACTAACTCTTTGCTAAAGAGTTGACTAATTGTCTTATAGTTAAGATGAGGCAGTCTCTTGTGCCATTTAACACAATGTGAGACTTTCTCATCAGCTACAAGGCAAACATGAGAAACATTGTTCTCACTCATAATGTCTAGACAATAGACATTTATCTTCCTATATCCTGTCAGAATGATCTTTTGATCGCTTGACCTACTGATATGACAACCATCCTTGATTGGTGTATAGTCCTTCAGCAATCCCCTAGTTCTAGTCATGTGCCTGGAACATCCACTGTCCAAGTACCATATTGGGGCATGACCACTTGGACTCACCTATAAAACAGATTACTTAACCTTAGAACCCAAATAATTCTTGGGTCCTTGGTGCAAGTTAGTCTGACTCTTAGCAAAACTACCTGTAGCTTTTCTAGCAGGAAGTTTGCTACTCACCTTGGCACTTGAATTGTGCCAACAATCTATGGCAAAGTGACCTACCTTGCCACAACACCATCACTCAAATCTGTTGTACCTTTGTTTAGGTACAACTCTGGCTGTTTTATCTACAGCAGGATCCTTGTTGAGTACTGGGGCTTTGCCCTTAGACTTGGACTTTACTGTCCAGGCAGGTTTTGTAAACCCCAATCCAGTTTTACCCTTTTGATGTACAAATTCATCTATCAAAGGTAAAACAGATTTTGGTTTAGAAAAACTTGCAACAATATCTCTCTCCTTCTGAAGACTAATCTCCAGATTTCTAATTTGATCATTTTTAAATGTAATAGTCCCCATCTGAATAACTGTAATATTCTTCAGTCTGGCTATTTCATTTAATTTCTGATCAAGCAACTTGTCAAAATCTGTTGCAACCACTTTGAGACTAGCAATCTCCTTAGCCTGAGTTTTGACCAAGAATTTGCTTTTCTTCAAAGCCTGCAGCAATACTCTATATTCATCAATCAACTGATGAATGTCTTCTTCAGATTCAGATCCACTCACATCACTTGATGCTGATGTATCTGAATCTGACTTAGTATAAGAAATTGAACTTGAAGAATAATTTTGTACCTGACTTGGTCCAGGCTGATCCTGGATTTTGTCTCCTTCTGATAAGGCCATCTGTCCTTTGCACTGATTGTCCTCATGCTCATATATTGAGTTCATTAGCTGCATGAACTCATTTTCTTCTTCTTCTTCAGCAAACAGTCCAATATAAGCTTCAGCTTCTGAATATGTTTCTGAAGATGACATATCAGTCAAGCTTTTGTCCTTCTTTGCAACAAAGGACTTTTCCTTTTTGCCCTTAAATTGAGTCTTCTTCTTGTCAGTGGACTCTTTCCTCTTTTCTGGACAATCAACTATTACATGTCCTTGTCTATTGCAACAATAACATACTATCTTTGAGGATGTGATTTTACTAGACTTGGACTTTCTCCTATCATTCCTTGATGACTTCCTGTTCTGATAATAGTCATCTTTAGTCTGTGAAGTGGATGGCTTGGACCTCCACTGCTTCTTCTTTAGAAACTTCTGAAAGTGCCTAGTAAATGCAGCAAAGTCTTCATTACTTTCACTGCTTTCTGACTTCTTACTACCTGACTCATCTGTCTCAGCCTCAGTAACTTTTTGAGGTGGTGATGGAGACTTGATTTTATATTTCCTAGTGGCTTCTGTCTTGAAGGCCACAGCTCTTTCCTTGTGCTCCACTCTTGTAGTCTTTTCTTCCTCCTTCCTTACCATTAACTGCATCTCATAAGATAACAGTTTTCCAAACAAGGTTGGAGGAGGTATGTCAGCTAATTTGGTCATTTCCCTTATGGCACAAATCTTGGTATCCCAGTCCTTTATCAGGGATCTCAAAAACTTATCATTCAACTCATAATTGCTGAACTCTCTTCCATAGGACATCAATTCATTGACTATCCTATAACATTTCTTGTAGCATTCAGTTATACTATCAGACCTGCCTTGTCTGAAGCTTTCATACTCTTGGTTTAACAAAGACTTCCTGTCTTGTCTTACCTCTTTTGATCCCTCCATATAGACTATTAGTGTGTCCCATATTTCTTTTGATGTTTTACAATGAATCAGATTCTGAAATGCGGCATCATCAATTGCACTTACAATAATATTCTGGGCCCTCTTGTCCATAGTGGCCAGAATTATTTCATCCTTGGTCATTTCTGAATAGTCTTTGGGAGTTCTCTGATTGGCATCTAGAACAGATACTTTCATTGGCACATATGGCCCTTCTTTGACTGTAATGTAAATTCTTGGGTCAGAGGCTTCCATAAAAAGTCTAACCCTTTCTTTCCATATGTCAAAGATCTGCTTTCTGCAGATTGGCAATTTCATGGATCCTAGCACTTTGTGATTCTCAGTTGAACCCATTTTCTTGATTCTTGATTCTGCCGATTCTGCCTACAGGATCTTTACTCAGATTGTTATGTCCTTTTTGAGTAACCTCCCTCTGATACCACTTGAAAGAAACAGTCCTAATCATCTAGAGGGGGGGGGGGTGAATAGGTGCACTTAATCTTTTTAACTTTAAAGGCAGCAACACTGAATTATTAGACCTGTTAATGCAATTCTCTACAGCAATTCAGCACATATAACACAGCAATCATAGAATCAATCACACACAGAGTACACACAGCTTTTATAGTGGTTCCCCAAGGTCTGGGTACATCCACTTTCCCCCTTCGCCTATCTAGTAGTGTACTAGATTCGGCCTAACTTCTCCACTACTTCTCAGATCCACAGATCTTACAGCTTAGAACCCCAAACAGGTTCCTACAACTCAGAGTGATCCCACTCCTACAACTCAGGCACAAAGCCCTACCCCTCAGTCTTCACAAAGACCTACACTCAGCCTTCAACAAGGCCTACACTCAGCCTACAACAAGGCCTACACTCAGAGAAATGTATCTCCTACACTTAGGCACAAAGCCCTACCACTCAGCCTTTATAGATATAGGCTTACAACTCAGATCCCTAAGGATCCTACAGAAAATAAAGAGTACAAAGATTATTAACCACAACTCTGATTGAGAAAGATGAGTTGACTGGCTTCTTGATGAGTTCTTGAAGGAACTTGGCAGAGATCAACCTCCGTTAGCTTTCTTCAAAGCTTCTTGAATTAGAACACAGTAGGGTTGAATCTCTTGTGCAAATGATCTTCAATCAACTGCTGATTTGAGAATCAGATCTCAATCTGAAACTTACTTATCAGCCTGGTTCAATAACTGGACTTCTTAGAAGGAGCTTTCTCTCTCCAACTTCTTAGATCTTATCTTGAAGGTCTTCTTCTTGTTGTGTTGTTTTTCACTTCAATGATTGATTGCTATCAATCCCTTCTGTTGAAGGAATAAGTCTTTATATAAGCTTTCTTCATGGTGACCGACTGATCCGGTTTCTAACAATCTTTTAACAGCTCTAACAGTAGCAGTTGACCGGTTGAATTGGCAGCTGTCAAGTCATTCAGTCACTTCTTGAAATCTCTATAACTGTCTGAAAGTGTCGAGATAGATAGTCTTTATGTGTCGACACAAATAGACCTAGTGTCGACACAAATAGACTAAGTGTCGACACTAGCCTTCATGGTGTCGACACAACTCCTTGTGTTGTAGAAAATGCTTCTCGACACTGCTTCTTCAGAATGTGTCGACACTGATCATGTGTGTCGACACAAGTCCTTCTTCTTCAATACTTAGTTGATTTCTGCTAAGTGTCGACACAACTCCTTTGTGTCGACACATCTTCCTGTGTTGAAACTTGCTAAGTGTCGACACATCTTCTTTGTGTCGACACATGCCTTCTGTGTTGAAACTTTTGCTGAGTGTCGACACATCTCCTTTGTGTCGACACTTGTACTTAAACTTTGTTGAAGTATGCTGAGTGTCGACATAGCCTCCTAGTGTCGACACTTTTGATGTCGACAAAGTTCCTCTAGGTGTCGACACTGCTTCTAAGTGTCGACACTGATACTTTAGACAATTCTTCACTCTGTGTCGACACTTTGCTTATGGTGTCGACTCTGCCTTCCTGGTGTCGACACAATTACTCCAAGTGTCGACACAGCTTCTCTAGGTGTCGACACAAGCCTTCTTAAGTGTCGACACTTTTCTTCTAGGTGTCGACACATGGTCTTAGAATCTTTTATGCTTTCCTGCAATTACTTAACCTGCACATACAAACTCAAAACACATCAAATACATCTTGATGTATATCATTGAGTAGGGTGAGGCTTCTTCAAATCAAGTACATATATTCCAATGTACCCAACAACGGTGTACTCTAAGTTGGATCTCAAGTCCGGTTACTACCAGCTGAGAATAAGGGAGAGTGATATCCCTAAGACAGCGTTCAGTACGAGGTTTGGGCATTACGAGTTTACGGTCATGCCATTTGGGCTGACTAATGCGCCGTCAGTGTTCATGGATTTGATGAACAGGACCTTCAGGGAGTACTTGGACTATTTTGTGATCGACTTCATCGACGATATTTTGGTGTACTCGCAAAGTGAGGAGCATCACTTCAGGCATCTTCATTTGGTTTTGGAGATGCTGAGGAGGAATCAGCTGTACGCCAAGTTCTCCAAGTGCGAGTTTTGGTTGTCCTCTGTGTCGTTCCTTGGTCATATAGTGAGTTGAGAGGGTATTGTTGTGGATCCAGCAAAGATTGTTGTTATACGGGAGTGGCCTGTGCTTTCTACGGTAGCGGAAGTCCGGAGCTTTCTGGGGCTTGCCGGCTATTATAGGCGCTTCGTGGAGAACTTCTCGCGGATAGCGTTACCTCTCAGTACTTTGACGAGGAAGGAGAAAAAGTTTGTTTGGGCGCCGGAGTGCGCGCGTGCTTTTGAGGAGTTGAAGTGTCGGGTGACCACGACGCCGGTTCTTAGTTCTCCGAGTGGGACTGAAGGCTTCGAGATTTATAGTGATGCTTTGGGCAGCGGTTTGGGTTGCGTGCTACTGCAACATGGAAGTGTGATAGCTTATGGCTCGAGACAGCTGAAAGTTCACGAGAGGAATTATCCGGTCCATGACTTGGAGTTAGCGGCCGTGATTTTTGCCTTGAAGCTGTGGAGACATTACTTGTATAGAGTAAAGGTCGATATTTATACCGACCATTAGAGCCTGAAATATTTGTTGGATCAGAGAGATCTTAACATGCGGCAGCGTAGATGGATGGAGTTCTTGGGGGACTATACATTCAAGATCCACTATGTGCCTAGTAAGGGCAATGCGGTTGCGGACGCGTTGAGTCACCGAGCCCCAGCTCAAGCAAATTGGCCATCGGTGCATGATGAGCGGTTGGTTCGGGAGTTGGAGGCGTTGGAGATTTCTTGCGTGGATAAGCAGTCAAGTGCTGAAGCACTATTGAATTGGACTAAAGTTCAATATGACCTGGCTGATCGGATTTGGCAGGCTTTGGATTTGGATGGCCACATGAAGCAACTCATGGTAGAGGCTCTGGATGGGTCAAATTCCCAGTATCAAGTTGTGGATGGATTGCTTTGGAAAGACGGTCGTCTGTGCGTCCCAAGCGTGGGTAATTTGCGGGTGGATTTGTTGTACGAGGCACACCATACCAAGTATTCGATTCACCCGGGGAGCACGAAGATGTACCGCGATGTTAAGAAATTGTTCTGGTGGCCGATACTGAAGAAGGATGTGGCGCTCTACGTGGCGAAGTGCCAAACTTGCGCCTTGGTGAAGGCGGAATGCCAAAAGACGGGAGGATTTTTGAAGTCCTTGCCTATTCCGGAGTGGAAATTTGACGACATTACTATGGACTTTGTGCACGGGTTGCCAAGGTCGCAAAAGGGGAACGACACCATCTGGGTGGTCGTAGATCGGGTAACGAAGGTGTCGCATTTCATTCCGCATAGGAAGGATGATCCGGTTGAGAAATTGGCGAAGTTATATGTGGATAACATAGTACGACTTCACGGTGTGCCCCACAACATCGTGAGTGACCGAGATGGATGGTTCACGTCCAATGATTGGAGGTTGGTGCAGCAAATGTTGGGAACAAAGCTGAGTTTTAGCACAGCCTTTCATCCGCATACGGATGGGCAGACCGAGAGGGTCAATAGGACAATGGAGGACATGCTTCGCATGTGTGTCCTGGACTCCGGGAAGCAATGGGAGGATCACCTTTATTTGGTGGAGTTCGCGTACAACAACAGCTACCAAGCGAGTATTCAAATGGCGCCCTTCGAGGCCCTATATGGTAGAAGATGTCGCACGCCGTTGTCCTGGTTGGAAACAGGCGAGTCAAAGTTGTACAAGCGTCAAGTTGTAGAAGATGCTACTTCATTGGTGCGAACCATTCGGGAGATGTTGCTAATCACTCAGGACCGTCATGCGAAGTACCATAATGCCAATAACAGGAACGTGGAGTTCGCTGTGGGCGACTGGGTGTACTTGAAGATCAAGTCGTTCAAGGGTGTCTTGCGGGTGCGGCGATTGAAAAAGTTAAGCCCGAGGTACCTTGGGCCGTTTGAGGTTCTGGAGCGGGTTGGTGAAGCAGCCTATCGGTTGAAACTATTAGTGGAGCTTAGTGGACTACATGATGTATTCCATATATCGGTGCTGCGGAAGACGGTGCAAGAGCCTACGCAAGTGATCGCGGTCGATCAAGTGTCGATTGATAGTGGGTTGACGAAAAAGGTCAAGCCTGTACGAATTGAGGATTCAGAAGTCAAGCGGCTATGCAATAAAGAGATCAGGATGGTCAAGGTCCGTTGGGACAATTGCGGTCGAGAAGAGCTCTCTTGTGAACGAGAGCAGACTATGCTTGACGAGTACCCGGAGTTGTTCCGCTCAGGTACAAATGTTAGTTTTGTACTTATCTTTCCTTTATGTAATTTCGTGGACAAAATTCTTTTAAGAGGGGGAGAGCTGTAACACCCCGAAACTCAAAAGAGCGACGGGAGGCGTTTTGGGCCAAATTTGGTATTTGGCAAGGGGTACACGGCCTGAGACGCGTGTCCCAGGCCATGTCGTGTTCGTTCGTCTATCAGGCCAGCGATCTGGGATCGACGATCTGGCCAGCGTTCGATGATCTTGGGTCGACGATCGTCGAACATCGTACACGGCTGGTTGTCACGGGCGTGTCATGACCGATCGACGATTTTCTAGCAATCTGCGTTCAACGATTTAGCCAAAGTCTGCGTTCGACGATTTTCTAGCAATCTGCGTTCGACGATTTGCTAGGGATTTGCGTTCGACGATCTGGCTGCGTTCGACGATTTTGCCAAGGATCTGCGTTCGACGATCTGGCTGCGTTCGACGATTTTGCCAGGGAACTCTGTTCGACGATTTGGCAGCGTTCAGCGATCTTGGCTCGAAGATCGTCGAGCGCGGGGCGATTGTGGCGTGTTTGACTCTGTCGACGCGGAGTGTCGACACAGAGGTTTTGGCGGGATCTTGACTAAATGTCCCGACATAATTTGATTGGTCGCGGACGTGTCTTGCTCCGGATTGGTGAACTGTGCGGTGCTTAGCCCCATTTGTCCACGTCAGACCTGGATCGTAGCCGTGCATTTCCCCTTTTGTGGGATCCGACGGCTGGTGGTTAATCCGATTGGAATATACCCGTGTACAGGGTTTCAAAACCCTTATTCTTCTGCCGCTGGTTCTCTGTCTAAGTTCTATAGAGAAGGGAGAGCGAAGGAGGAAGAAAAAACCTAGATCCAGTCCTTGGAGAGGCTTCAGAGATTCAAATCGCGAGCCGACTTCGGATCTACGAAGGCAAGGAGATTGCGGTGCTTTTTATCCGCATAGATTTCCATGGCGCCAAGGAAGAATGCTAGGGTAACGATTCTCTACTTGAGCATGTGAAGCTCTACTTATTTTGCATAGGGAAGCCCGCTCTCGCGAGTTTGCGGTGAGTTTGAGGCGTTCCTTCGGGTAGACATGAATAGTCCCCATTGTGTACATGTAGAGTCCGTAATCGAGAACGAATATAGTCATGATGTGTGAAGACTACCCGGACAAGTTGGTCTGGATCGGTGATGTTGCATTGCATAAATGGCCGGAGAAGACTCCGCGCAAATGTTTGTTTTTCGGGTTTTCTACGCGGTAGATTGCAGCAGGGAGCCTTGGGGGCTAACCTCGGGGTGCACCCGGAAAACTAGGCAGATGCGTGATTCTATCGTCTTGGTGGCCTGGGAGCCAACTTGTACATAACTGGGTTATGTAATATTGTGCATTCGATTCACGGGCTTCGAGGAAACTTAACTCGTGCAGATGATTTTAAATGTCATGGCAAGTGAGCAACAGGTTGAGTGGAACCGTTCCTGCTCTATGTTGTTCAGGTTTGAGGCCTACCGAGGGCATAGAGGTCGGGTCTTTGGCTGTCAATGATTTTAAGTGTCATGACTTCTGCTTATAGGCTGTTGATGATTTTAAGTGTCATAAATTCGGCCTAAAAGACTCAAATGCTCACGTGTGGTGCCGTCCAAGTGGCGGTGGTGGGACCGCAGTTTTGATCGGGTTCACCGAGAATGTGCCCTGAGTGCACGGGGTGTGTGGCCGTACGTGCCTACGCCTATGATGAAATGTATATTTATATACTGCTTGGTTATGCTAATAAGTGCAGGGAAGGAGCATCGCCGCCCCGAATTGGGGGCGAGATCGTTATAATTTGGTCAGCATTGCTGACCGTTGCTTTTGTTTGACACTGTGCGGTGGTTTGTTGCTTGCAGGTGCTGCCGGACCAAGCGGTCAATAGTGGGCTAAAGCCCAAGTTGATGTGCCGGCCCTCGAAGGCCTAATATTTTGAATGTTTTCTTTATTCATGTATGGCCGGCCTGCGTGCCGAGGTTTGAAAGCATGTAATTTTGAAGGAAACAATTTGTAAGGCCTTAAGGCCAGTACTTGTGTATTTGTACTTCATTCCTTTAGGTTTGTTTAGTGGACATTCATTCTATTTGTGCTGGGTTCTTTTAATTGCAACTTATAAAACTTCTTCCGCTAGAATGACTCTGTGTAGGACGTTGGAATGGTTTGATGGTTTCCATTGAGTAACCACCTGGTCTGTCTGTGGTATATGGCGTCGGACCCCGGCCGGACCTACTGTTATATGCTATGCGACGGATAGGGGGTGTTACATGGGTCCTCATGGTCCAGCATATCCTTCGATGAGATGGTAATCCTCTCCTCCGGAGGCTAGGTATGGAAGGTTGAAGCAACGCTCCTCCAGAGCATTGTTTGGAGGCTCCCTTTGCGAGTGGATTCAATTCCCACTCCCTTGTGGATCACCCTGATTCCCCTAGGGTTCCCACATCAGCCCGGTCCTCACACTTATCTTTCTCCCTCACTCTTGGTATAAATTCTTCGAGCCACACCTACTGCAGTTATTGTTGTTGCGCCGAACATCTTGCTCCTCTCATCTCCAAGAACTCCTGGTAGGTGACCATTGCGTAGTCTTCCTCCTGGTGGAAGTCATAATAGGGCAATGTCACCCCGCCCCTTCCTCTTTCAACTGGAACTCCTCTCCTATTTTCTCTACCTCTTCGTCCGATAGCCATGGCCCGCTGAGGTGGGGGTAGGAGAGGTCTTTGGGCCGGTATTCACCCTGGAGGGTTGAACCTTCCTTGCCCCCTATGGTATCTCCCCCACCTTGTGTTGAAAAAAATCCTTATGAGTTATCTTAACAAATTATTTTTAGTGATTTTACATCATAGGTTTATTACCCATAATGTATAGTGGGAGTAATTTGGTTGTAGAAGTCCTAGGATGCCAATGCTATAAAGGACATAAGAAAGACAAACTGAATATAAGAGAAAAGTCATGAATTGCCAACATGCGTTGACTAGAAGTTGACGCAACTTCAATTGGAATTTGACGCCACTTCAAATACAGACAGCCAGAATTCAATGTTGCTTTTATTAGAACTCGATGTTTAGTCGACTGTATTTCCTAATAGAATTCATTTTGAGGCTTCAATCAGAATTAATTCAAGAAGTGGTTTGAATAAGTAAATCCTGGAGACGTTAGAAGTTGTCGACTTATATATATGATGAGATACAACATAAAAAGATAGGATCATGAATTATCATTGAATTCTTACATCAATCACCAACTACATATGATCAAGAAATTCATATCCATTCATGATAGATTGATTTTGATAAATAAAGTTTGGAAGATCATCATAAAAAATTGAATTTCTTCAATTAATCAGCCGATTGTTAGATTGTTGTTGAATCTATAAAAGGGAATTAGTTCTTCTTCTTCTCAAGAGGAAATTGCATCAGATTCAAAGAAGATTCAAAGATAATCTGGAAATAGGGCATATAATCTTTGTGATTTTGATATTCATAGATTCATCAGAAGTTTCAGATATCATCACTACTAGTCCTCAAATATCTGGTGAGAGGAAACAAAGAGAAGATTAATTCTATCACAAATATTTTTTTCATTTTCTTTTTACAATTTGTGAAAAGAGTTTTGAGAATCCCTCTTAAAAGGATTCAGTGAGAGGTTCTGAGAGTCTCCTCGAGAAAAGACTCAGATTGTATTGGTTCAAGATCTCCTTATCAAAAGTCTAGTGTTTATTCTAAGAGTCTCCTAATCAAAAGACTCAGACACTGTGATAGTGAATTCCTACCAAGAAGGTAGAAGAGTGGATGTACCTAGATTGAGGGGAACCACTATAATCTTTGTGTCTTCTATGTTTTTGTATTTATTTTTAATTTTGTGCTGTGATTTTATTTACCTGCATCTATTTCTAATTGATTGTTGATGTATATACAAATTCCGTGAATTAAGTATTTAAAACAAAATTTTAGTCTCTATTCACCCACCTCTATAGAAAACTTTGAGGTAATTAGCAACGTGTCTCCTATTTCACCATGAAATCCTCTCCCTTGGCCCTGAACGGGCCCTCCTTGAGGTCTCCAGGCTAGCCGGTTGTTCGGCTCCTGGTGACACTGGCCCCATTATTATCCCTGGAATCCTTGTCCTTTGGGCTCGTCCTTTCTCCTTACCTCACACTGCTTGTTTCCTCCATGCTCCTTAACTTCACCATCTACAAACGTAGCCAATTTTTTGGCGAACGCTGGGTTTGCTGCCTCCCCCTCGATTTCCTTTGCCTCCCTCTCCATCAACTCCTCGATTAATAAAGGAGGCTCATACTTCAGCTCCATCTTAAAGAATCCTTGACGAATCCCAAACGTAAAGGCTTGCATCAAGGTGTACCCTAGTAGCTCTTAAACTAGGAGAACCTCCTCATGGAACCTTTCCACATAGCTCCCCAAATTCTCCTTCGTCCCCTACTTGACTACAAACAAAAACTCTACTCTTTTCTTTCTCTTTTTTGATGTCGAGAATCTCAATAGGAAGACTTAATGTAGGTCCTCAAAAGAGTAGATTGAGCTGGAGGGAAGCTGGTGGAACCAGTCCCTTGCATTTTCCTTGAAAGTTATGGTGAAAAGTCGGCACTTGAAGGCATCTGTCATCTGTCTGATGGAAACTGTGTGTTCAAACCACTAGACACACTGAACGGTATCATACCTGCTAGTGTTGTAAGACATCTCTGGCTCCTGGAACCCCTCTAGAATGGGGGCTATGACAATCAGCTTACTAAAGGGACTTCCTCCCCATGGGGGTGAGTTGGTTAGTCCCGCGATATCAGCTCGCAGGCCCTACCAACACTCACCGAGTTGGGGAAAAACTCTCGCCCGCCAAGATCTAGATCGTTACCCTCAACCACCTCCTCCTTCTCGTGTTGCCTTGTGGGGAATTCTTGCTTAGGTATGGTAGCGCGACCACCGTGACGGGTGGTGTAGAGCACTCGCCATGCGCTATGAATCCATAATGCAAGGTCTCCAAGATCTCCTTATTGAACTATTCGAGCATCCCAACCGTGACTACTCTCACTGGGAGACGGTGAGTCGACCAGGTCAGCACCTTGTCCTTCACTTCCAGTCATAAGACTTTCTTAGGATTTTCTTATTCAGGTTACGTTTCATGCCCATTGCACCAAAAATATTGAAACCAGATCTCGGTACCAAGAGTAGTTCAGACCCAAAGGGGGTAACCTGCACCTACTTCTCCTTTGGAAGAGCACTAGACTAAAGACTTGTGACTAAGGAATAAACCTTGTGACTAAGGATAAAAGATCATTTTTAATTTCTCATTATGAGAATTTTCAAAAGAAAACTGATGAATCTATACCATAAATGTATGACAGATTTATCATGATAATTAACGAGCAGAAGGGATTGAATAAAGATATATATCTCACTGAGATAAATGATAAATTACTCATGTGCTTCCCAAGTACATGAGATTCTAAAATTTAGTCCAACATAGAAGCATGGTGTCACAAAGAAATTACAACAGATGCTTTGCTAAGAAAGTTGAACTCATATGAATAACTACAGAAGAGTACAATAGAAATAGAATCTAAGGAGAATAGCTTAACATCTTTAGAAAAATCAGTTCCTTTCAAAGTTACTAAGGACGAACCATCTGTTTCAGAACATGAGATGTTCAATTTTCTAGCAAGTAGATTCAAAAGGTGGATGAAGTTAGAAAGTTCTAGGAGAAGAGATAAAAATTCAAGCAAGTTAAAGTTTGACAAGACTCCTAATAAGGAGATAATCTGCTGTACATGTTAAAAACTTTGACATATATCAATAGAATGTCCAGATCAACAAAAGGAGAGATCAACTATCAAGGATCAAAAGAAGAAATACCTAAAGAGAAAGGATAAGAAAATGGGGAAAGGTTTTATTGCTAAAACCTGGGGTGACAAAAGTTCTGAATCCAGCTCTTCATTAGATAATAAAAAAGAAATGCTACTGAAGAAGCATTTCTCATGCATCTATAGGTAGAATCAAACCATGATACAAATGAGGTACCTGATTATTTTTATAATATTGATTTTACTTCAGATAATTTGAAAGTATACTTTAGAGATTTATGCATAGATCAAATAGAATTAGGAAAGGAAGTTAAATTGTTAAGGCAAAAATTGAAATTATATGAAGATTGTCCTAATGATAATGAACAAATAGAACATGATAAGATTTTAAAAATTGAGATAGACAATCTGAAGGAATAAATAAGTAAGTTAATTGAAGAAAACCATCTATTAAAAGAGAGTTATCAAAGACAAAAGTCTTTGAAACTCCTTGAATGGAATGAGTCATCAACTTAAAAATATTACTGAAAATCTTAAGAAAAGGTTTGATCATTTGGGATTAGGAGGAAACCCTCACAAAATATCATCAATAAATAATAAACCTGGTTAGAAAAATCTTGTATTATTTATCAAAGCAATGGAAGTTCCATCAAAAATAGTTCATAATGATTATCTCTAAAGAGTAACAAGTTTTAAAAATGATAAGAATAAATTCAACGAAAAAAGTGTTGTATATAAACAACTAATAATAAATCAGAAATAAAAATTAGTAGATTCGATAAGTCAAGAACATGCGTCGACTTCATATCGACGAAGCTCTTGTAAAACGTTGACTTTAAATCAACACATTCCAAATGTTGTGTTGACTTTAACTCAACGCATATCCCTAAAAAGCAATTATTCTTATAATAAAAACTATGTAAAGGATGTTTGTCAAAATTGCTTTATTGAAGGACATAAAGTTGGAAGTTGTTGGTTTAATAGACCAACATTCTTTAATCCCAAGGGGTATTATGAAAGACCGTCATATACTTTCATTACACCTTATAATGGAAAAAGAAGTAATGAGTTCAAGGTAACCTAGATCCCAACTAATGTATAATTTTATGTCTAGAAAAAGGTTGTCCTTCCACAAATCACTAATGATATTTGGACAGTGGATTCTCCAGACATATGACTAGACAAAATGAAATGATGATTAATTTTAAGGCCAAAAATGGTCTCAAGGTATTGTTTGGTGATTCCAATTATGGTCAGACAAATGGTTATGGTATGATAAAAATTGAGGATATCACCTTTGCTAAAGTAGCTTATGTTGAAGGACTTCAACATAATTTGATCATCATTAGTCAATTGTGTGATGGTGAATACAAGATTGTGTTCACTAATAACCTTTGCCAAATAATAAATTCTAGAACAAAAAATATTATGTTAACTGGTTCTAGAAAATGCAATATATATGTTGTTTATTTTAGTTCTTATGAAAATGTATTATGCCTATTCCATAATGAAGTAGACATGAATGAGCTTTGACATATGAGGCTTGGTCATCTAAACCACAAGACCATAATAAGGCTTTCAAATGATGAGTTAGTAAGAAGTTTACCAAAAAGAACGTATAGAAAAGTTAATCAATGTAGAGATTGTCAGCTAGGTAAATAGGTAAAATCTTCATTCAAACTAATTGGTAAGAATGATTCTCCAAGAATTTTATACCTACTATATATGACTTTATTTGGTCCTCTAACCATTCGAAGTTTTGGAGGTAAGTCTTTCACTTTTGTTATTATGGATATTTTTTCAAGGTTCAGCTGGGTGTTCTCCTTAAAAGCAAAGTATGATACCTTCACAACTCTTACAAGATTCATAAAATAGATTCAATCTGAATTTGATACTAAATTATCTTTGATCATTACTGATCATGACATAGAGTTTGAAAATTAGTTGATCTGTAGATTTTTTGAAGATGAGGGGATAAGACAAAACTTTTCAGCTCCTAGAACTCCTCAACACAATGAAGTTGCTAAAAGGATGAATATAATACTCATTGAAGCTGGAAGAACTTTATTAGTAGAGTCCAACCTGCCTGGGTCCTTTTGGGCTGAAGCAGTTAACACTGCTAATTATGTTCTTAATAGAAGTCTTATTCACAAGAACAAACTAAAGACTCCTTAAGATCTTTTGAAAGGTAAGCCACCTATAGTTTCTTATTTCAAAATTTTTGGCCGCTTTTTATTACATTCTTAATAATGAGAAAAATTATCTAGCCAAATTTAATAAGAAAGTTGATGTTGGAATATTTTTTGGGTATTCCTTATCAAGCAAACCTTATAAGTGTTATGATAAAAGGACTCTCACAATTGAAGTATTCATGCATGTAGTATTTTGTGAAACTCATGCTTGTTCCAAGGGAGAGGAAACTTCCATCATAAATTTATTGTAGGAATAGATTGCTATAGATGAAAGTCTTAAAGAGTCGAAAATTGAGAAAAATATAGAAAACTCATTAAAAAAGCATAATCATCAAAAACAAGATGATACAGAAGGTTCAGATGATGAAGTACCTATAGAAGGACATGTTAATCCAACAATTACTGAACAAGTTAATGATCAGGAAGTTGAATTACCTCATGAAAATAAAATAAAAGAACAATTTGATCATGTTCTAATTGCTCAAACAAGAATTGATCAAAATAGATCAATTCTGAAAGATCATCCTCCATCACAAGTTATTGGAAATGTGAATCAAGGGGTAAAAACTAGAAAATAACTATCCACTTAAGTGATGTTGCAGTGCTTCCTATCATAGTTTGAACCCAAGAAGTTTGAAGAAGATGATACTGAACCACACTGGATTGTAGCTATGCAAGAAGAGCTTGCACAGTTTGAAAGAAATAAAGTATGAGAACTAGTGGAGAGACCAAAGAATTACTCAGTTATTGGAACCAAATGAGTATTTAGGAATAAAATGGATACTTATGGAGTGATAGTGAGAAACAAGGTAAGACGAGTTGCTCAAGGATATATGCAAGAGGAAGGAATTGATTACAATCAAATATTTTCACCAATAGCAAGGCTAGAAGTAATCAAACTATTTCTAGCTCATGCAGCTTATAAAAGAATTAAAGTATACCAGATGGATGTCAAAAGTGCTTTTCTTAATAGATTTCTATAAGAAGAAGTTTATGTACAACAACCTCAAGGTTTTGTTAATTAAACTTACCCTTCCTATGTTTATAAACTGAACAAAGCACTTTATGGTCTAAAGCAAGCTCCAAGTGCCTGATATGAGATCTTATGCACATTTCTCTTAAATCACTCTTTCACAAGAGAAAAGGTGGATAAAACACTTTTCACTAAAAACACATAAGGAAAAGTTGCTTACTGTCTAGATTTATATGGATATTATTATATTTGGTTCAACAAATTCTAGATTATGCAAAAGGTTGTTGATCTAATGCAATCCAGATTTGAAATGAGTAGTATGGGAAAATTACCCTTCTTCTTTAGTTTTCAAGTAAAACAAAGCAATGAAGGTATTTTCATTTCTCAAACTAAATATACCAAGGAACTGATAAATAAATTTGGCATAGAAAATGCTTCCACTATGAAAACTCCCATGACTACTAATGTTGTTCTAGATAAAGATGTTTCTGGTAAGTCTGTAGATCAAAAAACGTATAGAGAAATTTTTGGCACCCTTCTTTATCTTACAGCTAGTAGACCTGATATAATGTTTGTCACTAGTGTCTGTGCAAGATTTTAGGTTGATCTTAAAGAGTCAAATCTTAGTTCTATAATTTTTTTAAAGATATCTTAAGGGTACATTTGAGATGGGATTATTATATCCTGTAGAATTAGAATTTGAATTATATGGATATTCTGATGCTAATTATATAGGATGTAGATTGGATAGAAAAATACCTCTTGAATATGTTAATTCCTAGGTTCTAGATTGATATCTTGGTTCAGTAAGAAGTAGGCATCAGTCTCTACTTCTATAGTAGAAGCTAAGTATATTGCTACTGGAAGTTATTGTTCACAAATTTGTGGATGCAAAATTAGTTACTTGATTATAACTTTAATTTCACCAACTCCGCAATATTTTGTGACAGTTCTAGTGCTATTTCAATTGCATCAAATCCTATCCTGCACAACAGGACAAAGCAAATAAAGATAAGACATTAATTTTTCAGAGATAATTTAGAAAAATAGAAAATTTCCCTGGAATATGTGACTTCTGAAAATCAGAGGGAAAATATTCTTACAAAGCCTCTTGATGAAACTAAGCACAACTACTTTATCAATACTTTGGGCATGCTTGATAAAGCTTAGAAATTGTAAAAAACTTTCAACTGTACTTTTAAACGTTGCGGGGGAAAAACCTAAAAATGGCTTAAATTTTTAAGTTTGTATTCGATGTAACGTTGAATAGAAGTCAACGCAACGTTAAATTCTATTCAACGCAACATCTAGAGATGGTGTGTAATGCCCTGAAACTCAAAAGAGGGATGGGTAGCATTTTGAGCCAAGTTTGGAACTTGGTAGGGGTCACACGGCCTGGGACACGCACGGGCGTGTCCCAGGGCCATGTCGTGCTCGGGTTCGATGATTGGCCCGCGAACAGACTCTTACTATGGTTAGTTCGGTGAGTCGATCGCCGCGGGCTTGCTAGATGAGGCAAGTGCACCTATCACAAGTAGTACTCGATATTCGGGAGAATACCGAGGTCGTATTATTCCCGGGAACGGGTTGATTACCCCTACTGCTCCGAAAACACTATTATTTTACCGAAATAGTAGGTGAGGGTTTTAATTAAAATAGGAACGAAAATAGATTTAAGAAAATAGTCGATGAAGAGATAACTCCTGGTATCGAATTACGTTAGGATTAAAAATAGATTTGAATAACTAGATATCTAAAGTTTCAATTTAATTAAAGCGGAAACTTGGTCGTGGAGGTTCAAAATAATGAGCTCACCTATCTCTAGGAATATCGCTCACCTGGACATTAAGGCTATTCGACCGGGCTCTCGTCCGATGAAGGATTCCCCTTAATGCCCGCAGTACGCTAAGAACCCCGCTATTGGGTGGGGAACCCAATCCGGTAGAGTTAGCGCGCCTCCTCTCTCGAGGGTTAGTGCAGAACTCTATTTACCCAGGGGTGATCTGTCCATACGCACGACCTCTCGGCTAGCTAGCATATGGATAATGGAAATAGAGCCCACACATCGATATGTGGTTCTACACGTCGTTAACCCGGGGTAAACCTTAAGTTTTTTAATTAGATCAAAAAATTAGACATTTGGTTATTTAAAACATTTTATATCCCAAAGCTCTTCGATACCGAGGGCTAAAAGCAATTAGTCACTCATCGGAATGGGGATAGCTTATATGTTTGGTTATGAGAGCGTTCTAAATTATTCGCTGAAAGGTTATAAAGAAAATAAGAAGAAAAGTAAAATACCATAACATTAGAAAAGTTATTATAATTAAACACACCCGCACTCATTCAAACATATAACAAGAGACAGAAATAAAACTAAGTTACACATAAAAGCTGAAAATTGCATAATTGAAATTTGTAGGTCCCACTCAAACGAGTGGGGGCGGGAAATAAAAGCTGAAAATTGCAAGTCCTACTCAAACGAGTAGGACTGAAATGAAAGCGAGTCCTACTCAAACGAGTAGGAGAAAATAAATGCGATTACAGGGCTTTCTTAAATATTTACATCAAAATAAAGTCTGATCAATTAACTCCTAGCGAGTAGGCGGTAAATCAAATCCAGCCATTTAACTCAAGTGAGTATGCGGAAAAATAAAGAATGAAAATTACAAGTCCTACTCAAACGAGTAGGACTGAAAATACAGTCCAGCCATTTAACTCAAGTGAGTAGGCTGAAAAATAAAAGCTATAAACACTTGCTTGAATAAAATCTAGCCAATTAACTCAAATGAGTAGGTGGAAAAATAAAAACAACACACACACTCTACTTGAATAAAATCCAGCCAATTAACTCAAATGAGTAGGCGGAAAAATAAAAACAACACACGCACTCTACTTGAATATAACTACTCACGCACTCGACATAAATAAACACACACACACACACACACTTGCATGAATTAACTAAGATGATAAAGATTATCTCATACACTCACGCACTCGGGTGAGAAATAAGAAAAACAAAGTTATCAAAAAATTAAAATGACTGCATTTCTACCGCTGAAATGCAGTAGAAATGCATAAAAAGGCAAAATAGAAATTATTTGAGCAAAAAGTTTTCAAATTAAAGTGAGAAAGACAAGTGCCCGAAAAATTAAAACGTTTACATTTTTACCGTTAGTTTTTGATAGAAATGCTTAAAAAGTGAAAATAAAAATTGTTCGAGCGAAAATATTTTTTGTAATTGCAAAAATTCTAAGTTCTTGAAAAATTATAATAACGCATTATCTGTTTTTAAAGCTTTGTAAATCGGGTTAAAAAGGTGTAAAAACAGAAAATGAAAGTAAAACCCTAAGTCTAACCGATTCATTAAAGAATATGATAAAAAAATGGCCATAGTAACGGCTAGAAATTTGATAAAAATGGAAGTAAAATAAAAAGGTTTTTGTTTTAAAAACATAAATTTCGCAAGTTTAAGCTCATACACGCACACACGCACCATGAAAATGAAAATAAAAGTACATAAGATTGATGAAAATTAGGCTTTTTGGAGAAATTTCAAAGCATGTAAGGATGAAATAATAACGATTTTTATTACAAAAAAGGGTTGATTACAAGAGCTCAAACATACAAACTTAAAAAGGAGAGGGGGGATCCTTACATAGCACTAAGCAAGCTCCAAATAGCAGCCCTAATCAACAAAATGGTTCAAAAATTGGAACCCTGAACTCATACAGCAGCTGCCCTTAAATAGACAAAAATTTCCAAGTACACACACTCCGACACGGGCGTGTCGGGGGGCGTGTCAACACTATTAAACAGCAGAGTTCGGTGAAGTGACGGATTTGATATTGCGGCTGAAAACACGGCGGTCACGCCCCCGGTCACGGGCGTGACGGTGGGCGTGTCATGCGGCGATTAAAAGCGTTATTGACTTCGGGAGTCACCGACGGCGGTTTGTCGGGCTGACACGGGCGTGTCGAATCATTGAACACGGGCGTGTCCCTGTTGGCTTCGACGAACGTTGAGCACAAAACGTCGACCTGGCTGGCACGGGCCTGGTCACGCCCCGTGTCGGATTGACACGGGCGTGTGGCCGTGCGTGTCAGGCTTTTCTCTTCAAATATCTTTGATTTCACTGGCATTTGACGGGTCATGCCCCGGTCACGGGCGTGACCATCAGTACACGGGCGTGACATGTGTATTTTGGGCAGATTTTTTGCTTTTTATCTGCAAAACAAAATAAAATAAATTCGCAAAATATTTACAATAAAAGAAACATTTTATTGAACAAAAATAAGTAAAAATGACAAAAATAAAGTAAAACGACTGATATAATGTACATAAAAATAGGTATATTTATAATTCATCAAATACCCCCATACTTAAGCTTTTGCTATTTCAGAGCAAAAGTTTGAGGTGAACTTATAAGGAATAGAAAAAACTCTAAGTTTAGCTACCGCTTAATCAATTATAAGAGAGATCTACATAAATAAACGGAGTGTAAGAGTTAAGTCCTAAATTTATGAAGATGATTTAAATAGCGCAAAAGTTTTGGCCAAAAGACTTCTTGATATAATCAAATAGAAATCAATAATTGTAATGGTTAGATTAATAAGAATAGTTTGGAATTATATGAACTTTTAGCCTATAGGAGTTTTACTGGAAATAATGCAATTTACAAATTATGCTCTCAAAAAGATTTTTCGAATTAAATCTAGAATCGTGAAATTGGCAAGGGGATTGATGTTGGTTTATGAAGAGGATTTTGATTTTGAGGCGAGGTAATTTTTTCTTGAACCTCAATTTTTTTTCTTTTTAATTATTAGGAAAATGAAATCTTATTTTCCTAATATCATTTTTTATTTCAACTTCATAATAAATTTTAACCCAATGTATATGTGTAGGAGTAATGAATTTTATCCTCTTACTCCATAACATATAATTTTTTTAATCTATTGGGTGCCTATGTTTACGGAACGAAATCTTATTCCCATTGACACAGGATCTTTTAAGGATAACAATTTTATCATGCCAAGTAGGTCATGATAAGAAAGGTGAGAAAAGAAAACTAGATTTTTTATTAGAAAAACAATTTTGAGAGCAACCTTAATAAATTGTAAGTTCCAATTTTTCAAAAAGCTAAAAGTAAACATAATTGAATCTTATAGTCGTTATTGTCTAACATAATACATGTGCACCTATCAATGAAAAATTAGAAGTAGTGCCTAAAACGAGTTCGCTATTTTTAACAAAGCATAATGAATTTTTTAAAACTTAACCCCGAATATTTAAATTTTTCAATCTATAATTCACAAACGAATAGCAAACAGAGAATTAATAAAATTCACATATAAATAAACTCAAAGCAAAATTTTTGGATAGCAAGAAAATTAAGGATGGTATATTTGATTTATTTGTTTCAAAATATTTTTTTTGGTTTTTTAGAGTTTTTTCATCATTTTTTTGTGTTTTTTTATTTATTATCTCTTTTTTTGTATTTTTGTCTTGTTTTACTCAATTTTGTTTTTGAATTTTTGGTTAAATTTCCTCTTTTTTTTGAATTTTGTTTGAACTTATTATCTTTTTTTTTAGATTTTTAAGGTTTTGTGGAAAGTGCGAGAAAAAGAGACGGTATTTACAAGAATGAGAGAGAAAAGGAAGGGGGAGAGAGAAGATTATTTACAAAAATATTTACACAGATTTGTATAAAATGAAACTAAAAGTTTTTTGAAATTTTTGTTTTATAATTTTTTTGGAGTTTTTGTTTTATATTAAATTTTTTTTTTCAAATTTTGTTTTACAATTTTTTTTTTTTGGAATTTTTGTTTTAGCAATTTTTTTGGAATTTTTGGTTTAAAAAGACAGAATGAAAAAACCTTTAAGTTTATAGGATTTTTTTTTCATTTTCAAATTTTTTTTGTATAATTTTTTTTTCATATATGTTTTTTTTTGAAAGTGCAGAAAATAGAAATACAGTGCAGAAAATAGAAGTGCGAAAAAAAAGCGAAAAAACACCCTCATACTTAAGTCCAACATTGTCCCCAATGTTGTAACGGAAGTATGCAGAACAAAATAGGGAAGAGAGTATATATAAAGAAAAGAAAGAGAGGGGGTAGAAGCTTCCCTGATAGGAGGTGGGGAAGACGCAGTTTAGGAACCCTGCATTAGGAAGAAAGATAGCAAAGAAAAAGGTAAAGAGATAGCGAAAAAGATAAACATGGGGTGCCTCCCAGGAGCGCTTTGTTTATAGTCGCGTAGCTTGACTATGTTGGCAGTTTATATATCTAGGAGGGTTATGGATTCGAAATTACCGCCCACAGGATCGCCTGCTATGTATAATTTTAAGCGATGACCGTTCACTTTGAACGAGCCTTTATCCGGGTGGGAGACGAGTATGGTCCCATATGGCCAAACCTCTTCAACTTTGAAGGGGCCGGACCAGCGTGATCTAAGTTTCCCGGGGAAAAGTCTAAGTCGTGAATTATAAAGAAGGACAAGATCGCCCGGAGAAAAAGTTTTGTGGGGCTTGAGTTTTCGGTCGTGATAAAACTTAGAACGCTCCTTATAGAACTTATTGCTCTCGTAAGCGTTGGCACGTCATTCATCAAGCTCGTTTAGTTGCAGTTTTCTATATTGGGTGGCTAAGCTAGTGTCGAGATTTAAAAGTTTTAAAGCCCAAAGTGCGCGATGTTCTAATTCTACGGGGAGATGACACGCTTTGACGTATACTAATCGATACGGCGTACAACCAATTACGGTTTTGTATGCGGTACGATAAGCCCACAACACATCGTCGAGTTTGATGGACCAATCTTTTCTATTAAGTGAAACGGTCTTCTCTAATATGCGCTTTATCTCTCGATTTACTACCTCGACTTGGCCACTAGTTTGCGGGTGGTAGGGGGTGGCAAGTTTGTGCGTGACGCCGTATCTAGCTAACGTCTTAGCCATCTGGGTGTTGCAGAAATTCGTCCCCCTATCGCTTACAATAGCGCGCAGAGTGCCGAAGCGCGAAAATAGTTTTTTAAGAAATGTAACGACGACTCGCGCATCGTTGGTCGGGAGAGCTTGCGCTTCCGCCCACCTCGATACGTAGTCGACCGCTACTAAAATATACATATTTTTGAAAGACGGAGGTAGGGGGTCGATGAAATCTATGCCCCATAAATCGAAGACTTCGCACTCTAAAAACATGTTTTGGGGCATCTCGTCGCGACGAGAGATGTTACCCGACCGCTGATAGCTATCGCATGCGCGCACAAAATTGTGAGCGTCTTTGAATAGAGTGGGCCAAAAGAAGCCCGCCTCTAGCACCTTCTGCGCGGTCCGGTTAGCTTGATAATGCACACCAGTCGGACCCTCGTGGCAGTGCCTAGGGATTTGCGTGCACTCCACACCCGCGACACATCTTCGGACCGCTTGGTCCGCGCAGATACGAAAAAGAAAAGGGTCCTCCCAAAAGAAATATTTCAAGTCAGAAAAGAATTTCTTCTTTTGCTGGCTCGAAAAGTCTTTTGGAAGCACCCACGCAACTAAATAGTTCGCAAAATCTGCGAACCACGGCGGGGAAGATGAACTAGTAGTTATGGCTAGGAGGCGTTCCTCGGGGAATCTGTCATTTATGTCAGATTTGACGAGCGCTTCCGCAGCGGGATTTTCTAAGCGAGAGAGGTGATCGGCGGCTAAATTTTCCGCGGCTCTCTTATCCCGGATCTCTAAATCGAACTACTGCAAGAGGAGGATCCATCGAAGAAGGTGGGGTTTGGCGTCCGTTTTCGCTAACAAATATTTTAAGGCGGAATGGTCGGTAAATACGATAACTTTGGATAGCGTAATATATGAGCGAAACTTATCAAAAGCAAATACGACGGCTAAAAGTTCCTTTTCCGTTGTTGTGTAATTTCCTTGTGCGGAAGTGAGTGTCTTGCTAGCGTAGTAAATATGATGAAAATATTTGTTTATACGTTGGCCAAGAACGGCTCCTACCGCAATATCACTAGCGTCGCACATAATTTCGAACGGAAGGGTCCAATCGGGCACCACTAAAATAGGTGAATTGATAAGTTTTTGTTTTATGAAATTAAAGGCAGACTCGCATTCGCTATCGAAGACAAAATTTGATTCCTTTTTCAAGAGGCGAGTTAGCGGCTTTGTTATTTTTGAAAAATCTTGAATAAAACGCCTATAAAAGCCTGCATGCCCTAAGAAACTCCTAATAGATTTAACGTTGGAAGGCGGGGGAGGTTTTTCGATAATTTCAACTTTGTCCTTATCGACCTCTATCCCCTTAGACGAAATCATATGGCCGAGAACCAAACCTTCTCGAACCATAAAGTTACATTTTTCCCAATTTAAAACGAGATGCGTGTCCTCGCATCGCTGAAGGACACGATCTAAATTACGAAGACAGGACGGGAAAGAGCTTCCGAAAACATAGAATTCATCCATAAAGACTTCCATAATGTCTCCTACCAGCTCGCCAAAGATCGCCAGCATACATCGTAGGAATGTAGCGGGCGCGTTGCAGAGGCCAAATGGCATTCTTCGATATGCGAAGGTACCAAACGGGCAGGTAAAATTTGTTTTATCTTGGTCATCAGGGGAAATGGGGATTTGGAAAAACCCCGATAATCCATCAAGAAAACAAAAATACGGATGACCAACAAACGCTCTAAAATTTGGTCTAAAAATGGTAGTGGGAAATGATCCTTACGGGTGGCATCATTTAGTTTTCTATAATCGATGCACACCCGCCAACCCGTAACAGTACGAGTTGGGACGAGTTCATTGTGCTCATTCTCCACTACGGTAAGACCGCCCTTTTTGGGCACCACGTGAATGGGACTAACCCACGTACTATCTGATATGGGATAAATAATCCTCGCATCTAATAATTTAATAATTTCGGCCTTAACGACGTCTTTCATGTTTGGGTTAATACGTTGCTGCTGCTGAATAATTTGCGGCAATTATCGAGAAGGAAAATCTTATGGGTGCAGAAAGACGGGTTAATTCCTTTGAGATCAGAAATTTGCCACGCAATTGCGTGGCGATGTTTAAGCAAAACTCCCAATAAATCGGAAGTCTCCGATTCGCTCAAATGCGAAGAAATGATAACAGGGAGTGTATCATCTTTTCCCAAAAAGGCGTATTTGAGTGAATCGGGTAGGGGTTTGAGTTCAAGGCAGGGCGGTTCTTCTAACGAGGTTTTAATTCCTATGTCTTTCTTACCAATTGGTTCGAAAGGCAAGTCTATAGAGGTTTCCTCATCGCAGTTAAAATTTTCGAGCGCATAAATATCATCGTTTAAAAAAGTAGACTCAAAAATAGTGGAAGAACAATCTCCGAGATATGTGTCTAAATTATAACAAAAGTCATCGCTCGATGAGGAGTCTCCTATGGAGGGATTAATAGAGAAAGTAACTTCATCATCTCCTACACGAAGGAGGAGACGACCGTTACTGACATTAATTAATGCGCGGGAGGTAGCGAGAAAAGGGCGACCGAGTATAATTGTTACATCGGTGTCCTCCTCGATGTCCAAGATGACGAAGTCTACCGGAAAGATAAACTTATCAACCCGGACAAGTACGTCCTCCACTACCCCGACGGGAAACTTAACCGAGCGATCCGCTAGTTGGATTCGCATTTTAGTAGGGGCTGGAGTGCCCAAACCTAGTTTTTGAAAGAGCGAAAACGGCATCAAATTAATGCTCGCGCCTAAATCTGCAAGAGCGTATTTTACTAATATATTGCCAAAAAGGCACGGGATGGAGAACCGTCCCGGGTCATTTCTTTTTAGGGGCAATTTATTAGTAAGAGCCGCTGAGCAGTCAGCATTAAGAGAAATATGCGAAATATTTTCTAATTTTTGTTTATTTGAAAGAAGTTGTTTTAAGTATTTCGCATATTTAGGCATCTGAGAGATTGCCTCGCAGAAGGGAACATTAATATGAATTTATTTTAATAATAAAATAAATTTTTCGTATTGCGCGTCCTTACGCTCACTATTGAGCTTGTGCGGATATTGCAAGGGCGTTTTAATAATTTTGTCATTTAAAATTTGTAAAGGCGGCGTAATCGAAGAAGGGGGAAGAGGGGTCGGAGGTGAAATATGTACCTGAAGATCGGTCCGTTTTGGATCGATCACCTCCTTTCCGCTACGGAGGGTTATAGCGTTGATATTTTCCCGCGGATTGGGCTCCGTGTTTCCCGGCAGTGCCCCGAGCGCGCGCTCGGACATCATTCACGCAAGCTGTCCAACCTGGAGTTATAAGTTTTTTAGCGATCCGGTGATGTTCCGGATATTTGACTCGTTGGAAGCTATATATTTAGAAAAATTATCCTCCATCGGGGAGGGTTTTGGAAGAGGGGGAGGCGGCAGAAATCCGGGCGCGAAAGAATTGGGGGGGGGGGGTGCTGCACATTATTCGCATTGCTCCATTAGAAGTTGGGGTGGTTCCTCCAACCCGGATTATAGTTATTGCTATAAGGATTGTTATTGGGGTTGAAGGAAGGTCGCCCAGCATTTCCCACGTAGTCTACGAATTCATTGACCATGCCGGCATTAGGGGGAATCGCCAAAGGAGGAGTGGTGGAGGCAGCAGACATCTCCGCCACCTGCTTCGTCAGCCTTTCAACTTGAAGGGCTAAGCGGGCAGTGGCATCCACTTCAAAGAGGCCGGCCGCCTGCTTGGGACGTCCCCGCGGGACGTTCCATTGGTAGGCGTTCATAGCCATCTCTTCAATAAGATCTTGGGCAGCCTCGGGGGTCTTATTATTCAAGGTACCCCCGGCAGCTGCGTCAATCATTTGACGCGTCTGATAGTTAAGCCCATTGTAGAAGATTTGGACCTGCAACCACGCAGACAGCGCGTGGTGCGGACACTTGCGGAGGAATTCCTTAAAGCGCTCCCAAGTCTCAAAAAGAGACTCGGAATCATTCTGCACGAACGAAGAAATGTCCGCCCGCAACTTTGCAGTTTTGGCGGGCGGAAAATACTTCGTTAAGAACCGTTCCGCAAGGTCGGCCCAGGTGGTGATACATCCTCGTGGGAGGGAATTCAACCATGCCTTAGCTTTGGATCTGAGGAGAATGGAAAAAGGCGCAAACAAATGGCGTCATCAGTGACCCCATTGATCTTAAAAGTATCGCAAATCTCCAAAAAACTAGACAAATGAACGTTCGGGTCCTCATCCGGCTGTCCGTCGAACTGCACAGCATTTTGGATCATTTGGATAACGCTCGATTTGATCTCAAAATTATTGTTCGCCACCGTCGGGCGAACAATACTGGACCCAGTATCGTCCAAATTAGGCAGGGCGTAATATGACATTGTACGCTCGACGACCGCGTTCGGATTGGGGTAGGCCATAGCAACGGCAGAGGGTTCTCCGATGGATTCTTCGGGATCCAAAGAGGGATTTCGGCGTTGAGACCGAATACGCGCAAGCGAGCGTTCGATCTCAGGATCGAAATCCAAATTTTCGAACTCCGAAGGCTGTCCACGGGTCATACACCCTAAAATAGAAAGTAGAAATTTAACTTCTTTTTTTTGGATTGGATTTTGAAGAAAAGTTTTTAAGCTTTTTTTTTTAGTTTTTGAAATAAAGGTAAAAGTAATAGACTTCGGATTCAGAATAACAACTCAAAGAGATCCCCGACAACGGCGTCAAAAACTTGATTGGCCCGCGAACATACTCTTACTGTGGTTGGTTCGGTGAGTCGATCGCCGCGGGCTTGCTAGATGAGGCAAGTGCACCTATCGCAAGTAGTACTCGATATTCGGGAGAATACCGAGGTCGTATTATTCTCGGATACGGGTTGATTACCCCTACTGCTCCGAAAACACTATTATTTTACCGAAATAGTAGGTGAGGGTTTTAATTAAAATAGGAACGAAAATAGATTTAAGAAAATAGTCGATGAAGAGATAACTCCCGGTGTCGAATCATTGAACACGGGCGTATCCCTGTTGGCTTTGACGAACGTTGAGCACAAAACGTGGACCTGGCTGGCACGGGCCTGGTCACGCCCCGTGTCAGATTGACACGGGCGTGTGGTCGGGCGTGTCAGGCTTTTCTCTTCAAAAATCTTTGATTTCACTGGCATTTGACGGGTCACGCCCCGGTCACGGGCATGACCATCAGTACACGGGCGTGACATGTGTATTTTGGGCAGATTTTTTGCTTCTTATCTGCAAAACAAAATAAAATAAATTCACAAAATATTTACAATTAAAGAAACATTTTATTGAACAAAAATAAGTAAAAATGACAAAAATAAAGTAAAACGACTGATATAATGTACATAAAACTAGATATATTTACAATTCATCATTTGACGATGGTTGTGTGGTCGACGAAATTGTAGTCGACGATCGTCGAACAGAGAACACGGCCTGAGACATGGGCGTGTCCCAGGCCGTATCCTACTCGGGTGGTTAGCCGTGCTGTGTCAGGGGTGGAACACGGCCTGGAGCCCAGGCGTGTTCAGCCTGACACGGGCGCGTTAAATTCGACACGGGCATGTCAAATACCCGTGTTCTTCTCGGGTTAGTGTTGGTCCTGTGTCGATGGAGGACCACGCTACGCTACACGGGCGTGTACTGGATGACACGGGCGTGTCAAGCCTAACACAGGCGTGTCGAGAGCCTGTGTTTTTTCGGGATGCGACGGTTTCAGCGTCGAATGAGGTATACGGCCTTGGACACTGGCATGTCCCAAGCCGTGTTCGGCCCAGGTTTTGGATTTTAAGTGCGAATCGTGGTCGTCTGTTTCCTTATTTTGGGATACAACGTCTCATGGATGTCCTTGCTGGGTTATACCCGGGAATAGGGTTTGGATGCCTTCATTTCTTTCAAACCATCTCTTTCAAAAGTTCTAGAGAGAGGGTAGAGCAAGGAAGGAGAAGGAAGAGAGATCCGGCCGCCGGTGGAGCTTCGGAGCCCCAAATCGCAAGCCGAGTTTGAATCTACGGAGGCGAGGACATTGCGGTGCTTTTCATCCGCATAGATCTTCATGGTGCCAAAGAGGAATGTTAGGGTAACGATTCTCATCTTTGACATGTGAAGTCCTCTTTTCCCTTGCATAGGAAGCCCGCTCTCGCGAGTTTGCGGTGAGTGTGAGGTGTTCCTTCGGGTAGACATGAATAGTCCATGTTGTTTTTCATGTAGAGTCCGTAATCGAGAAAATGGACATAGGCATGATGTGTGAAGCCTACCCGGATAAGTTGGTCTGGATCGGCGATTTTGCATTGCATGAATGGCCGGAGAAGACTCCGCGTCGATGGTTGTTTTTGGGTTTTCTACGCGGTAGATTGCAACAGGGAGACTTGGGGACTAACTCCAAGGTGCACCCGAAAAACTGGGAAGATGCGTGATTCTAGCAACTTGGTGGCCTGAGAGCCAACTTGTACATAACTGGGTTATGTAATATTGTTTGTTCGATACTCGGGATTCGGGGAAGCTTGACCCACACCGATGACTTAAATTGTCGTGGCGAGGGGAGCAATGAGTTGAGTAGAACCGTACCCGCTCTATGTGGTTTGGTTTTAGAGGCCTACCGATGGCATAAAGGGCGGGTCTTAGGCTGTCGATGTCTTCAATTGACATGACTTCTGCCGGAAAGACTCAAATGCTCACGAGAATTATTGTCCAAGGGGCGGTGGTGAGACCGCGGGCTCTGACCGGGTTCACCGATAATGTGCCCTGAGAGCACGGGGTGTGTGGCCGTGCAAGCCTACTCCTGTGATGATGTGAAATTTCTCTATTATATGGCTATGCTAATAAAGTGCAGGGAAGAAGCATCGTCGCCCTGAGTTTAGGGGCGGGATCGTTATAATTTGTTCAGCATAGCTGACCGTTGCTTTTGTTTGTCACCACTTCAGTGGATTGTTACTTGAAGGTGCTGCGGAGCCGAGTGGCAAATAGCGGGCAAATGCCCTTATTTCTGAGCCGGCCCTCGAAGGCCTAATTATGATTTTTTCCTTTTATTCTCATGTATGACCGGCCTGCATGCCGAGGTTTGGAAGACACTTATATTTGAGTAAACTATTGTAAGGCCATAAGATCATGTACTTGTGTATTTGTACATTCATTCTTGTTGGGTTTGTGTAGTGGACATTCATGTTGTTGGTTGGGTTCTTATTTTTGAAACTTTTAAATTGCTTCAGCTAGAATGTACTCTGTATAGGACGTTGGTTATTGGTAGGATGGTTTTCATTGCGTAACCTTCCGGTCTGTCTGTGGTATATGATGTGGGGCCCCGGCCAGACCTACTGCTATATGTTATATGACGGATATGGGGTGTTATAATTTGGTATCAGACTACTGCTTTCGGTCAACTTAAATGAATTCGTGGACGAATTCTTTGAAGGGGTGGTGAGCACATGCGTGTGCGTCATCGTTATAACATAAAAGAACCCATGAATGTCCAGTTAGGAATGAAAATACACATGTTTGAGGAACCTGTATGTTCCTATAATTGCTTTCTGCAATTTTGATTAGTCTCTTAACGGTGTTTTGTACAACTATAGGTGACCAGGAGTGGTGCAGGGCCGTCAGAATGCCCGGTTTCTGAGGCTAGTAACGCACCGAATGATGTGCCTGCAACACCTCCCTTGGCAGAAACCATATGATTGGTGGCTGAAGCGGTGTTTGCTATGATAAATGCGTAGCCTACAAGACAAATGCAGCAGCCTGCTCCTGCAGTGGAGCAGGTACCACTTCAAGCAGCGGAACCGAGAAGGGTGGAACAAGTAGTGGTGGAACCTTTGGTGCCTAGGAGAGAAATTGAAAGACAGCTCAAAAGTGTTATGGGATTCAATCCTCCAGTGTTCTCGGGGACGGGAACCTCATCCCAAGCTGAGAATTGGCTCTCTCGAGTAAAGAGAGTACTGATAGCTACTGAAACGGAAGAGTGGCAGATGACCACCATAGCTACGTTCCTGTTGGACGGAGTTGCAAGGCTGTGGTGGGAAGGTTTGGAGTTACATCACTTGAGGGGAAGGCAACTTACGGACGTCTCGATGGAAGAATTTCGAGACTCTTCTTGACAAGGTACCTTCCCTCGGCTCAGAGGATCGTGTTGGAGAATGAATTCCATAAGCTGACGTAAGGAGAGAGTAGTGTGGACGAGTATCTCCACGAATTTACACGGTTGGGTTGGTATGATAGCTCTACGTTCGCGGATGAGGAGCGTAAGACGAACCGTTTCTATGAAGGTTTGAGGGATGACCTAAGGCTACTGCTCTCGGGACCTATGACACAGGGCTTCTTGAGCTTGGTCAATACGGCCTGGTCTTTGGAAAAAGGATCTGAGGAATGTGCAAGCGAAGAAAGACTCTACTGCAAAGGGGTCAGAGTTCAAAGTGTCGAACTCCTTAAAATCTGTGTTCCGTAAGTGGAATAAAAAGGCTAGGACTTCGGGTACAACCCCTTCTTCTGGTGCATCTAGGGCGACTACAGTCCAAACCCCGGGTGCATGCTATAATTGTGGAAAGTCGGGACACTATGCCAGAGACTGTTGGAGCGGACGTCCAAAGTCCGAGAGGAAGCCGGGAGCAACCTATGAGGAAAAGGGCAAGGCGGTGGAGTCAACCGCATCCCATTATGCTCAACCTAGAGTCTATAATCTTGGCCAGCATGAGGCCATAAAGCAAGCGGATGTGGTGACAGGTACGGATTAAATTTATATCAAGTTAGCTTTAAATACTGATTACCTTGCGCATGTTAGCTTATTGTTTCTATATAGGCTTTGTTTTGATTTGCAATAGTCCGGCGAGATCACTCTTTGATACGGGAGCTTCGCACTCCTTTTTGTCCGAAGGATTTATATCGCGCATCGGAGTACCTACTTCGATGGCAAATGACAAACTGGATGTGTTGTTACCAAATGGGTGTTCAATGCACGCGGATAGAGTCTGTAGCGTAAAGATTCGTATTGGGTGTCAAGAGTTCAACTTGGAAGCGTCGTTATTGCTGCTAGTGGAATTCGACGTGATATTTGGTATGGACTGGCTTTCGGAGTAGCAAGCTTATATTCATTGCAGTCGCAAGGACGTCAAGTTTGGAACAGGTCGTGAGACGACTTCTATGGGCTTGAAAGGGTCGAGCAAGACTTTCATGTCTGCTCTACAGGTGGTGAAGGCGGTTCGTGCTGGAGCAGAGTTGTTCTTCACGCTAGTGGAGGTTGCAAATCCTACGCCTACATTGGACAGTATTTCAGTGGTATCCGAGTACCCTAATGTGTTCCTTTGCGATCTTCCTGGAGCCCCACCTCAACAGGAGATTGATTTCACCATCGAGATAGTGCCAGGAGCGAAACCTGTGTCACGCTCCCCATATTGACTAGCGCCTAAGGAGATGGCAGAGCTGAAGGTTCAACTTCAAGAGTTGTTGGAGCAGGGTTACGTGCGTCCAAGTTCGTCACCTTGGAGCGCACCGGTCCTTTTTATTAAGAAGAGGGATGAAAGCTTGAGACTTTGTATCGATTATCGAGAACTGAACACGCAAACAGAGAAGAACAAGTACTCGATCCCGAGGATTGATGATCTGTTCGATCAGTTTATCGGGTCATTGGTGTACTCGAAATTGGATCTTAAGTCCGGTTATTATCAGCTGAGGATAAGGGAAAGTGATATCCCTAAGACAGCTTTTAGTACGAGATACGGGCATTATGAGTTTACAGTCATGTCGTTTGGGCTGACTAATGCGCCGTTAGTGTTCATGGATCTGATGAACAAGACTTTCAGGGAGTACCTAGACCACTTTGTGATCGTATTCATCGATGATATATTGGTGTACTCGCAGAGTGAGGAGGATCACTTTAAGCATCTGCATTTGGTGTTGGAGACGCTGAGGAGGAATCAATTGTACGTTATGTTCTCCAAATGCGAGTTTTGGTTGTCCTCAGTAGCGTTCCATGGTCACATAGTCAGTGGAGAGGGAATTGCGGTGGATCCGGCGAAGATTGTTGCTATACGAGAGTGGCCTGTGTTGTCTACGGTAGCGGAAGTCCGGAGTTTTCTGGGGCCTGCCGGCTATTACAGGCGCTTCGTGGAGAACTTCTGGCGGATAGCGTTACCCCTCACGACTCTGACGAGGAAAGTGCAGAAGTTTGTTTGGAAGCCTGAGTGCGCATGAGCTTTTGAGGAGTTGAAGAGTCGGTTGACCACGACTCATGTGCTGAGTTTGTGGAGTGGGACCGAAGGCTTTGAGATCTACAATGATGCTTCGGGCAGTGGATTGGGTTGTGTCCTACTGCAGCATGGAAGTGTGATAGCTTATGGCTTATGTCAGCTGAAGGTTCATGAGAGGAAATATCCGGTCCATGACTTGGAGTTAGTGGCCGTGATATTTGCCCTGAAGTTGTGGAGTCATTACTTGTATGGGGTGAAGTTCGATATCTATACCGACTACAAAAGCCTGAAGTACTTGTTGGATCAGAAGAACCTGAACATACGATAGCGGAGATGGATGAAGTTCCTGGGGGACTACACATTCAAGATTCATTATGTGCCTGGGAAAGGCAATGCGGTTGCGGATGCATTGAGTTGTAGGGCCCCAGCTCAAGCCAAATAGCTGTCGATTCATGACGAGCGTTTGGTTTGGGAGTTGGAGGCATTGGAGATCTCTTGCGTAGACAAGCAGTCTAGTGCCAAAGCACTATTGAACAGGACAGAAGTTCAGTGTGACCTGGCTGATCGGATTCGGCAGGCTCTGGATATGGATGGGCACATGAAGCAAATCATGGTTGAGTCTTTGGATGGGTCAAATTCCCAATTTGAGGTTATGGATGGATTGCTCTGGAAGGACGGTTGTCTGTGCGTCCCAAATGTGGGCAAATTGCGGGTGGAATTGATATACGAGTCTCATCATACCAAGTACTTGATTCACCCGGGGAGCACGAAGATGTACCGTGATATGAAGAAATTGTTCTGGTGGCCAGGACTTAAGAAGGATGCGGTACACTATGTGGCGAACTGTCAAACTTGCGCCTTATTGAAGGCGGAGTGCCAGAAGCCTGGAGGATTCTTGAAGTCCTTGCTTATTCCGGAGTGGAAGTTCGACGACATTACTATGGACTTTGTGCATGGTTTGCCAAGGTCGCAGAAGGGAAACGATGCCATCTGGGTGGTCGTAGATCGTTTGACGAAAGTGTCGCACTTCATTACACATAAGAAGGATGATTCTGTGGAGAAATTGGAAAAGTTACATGTGGATAATATTGTGTGGCTTCACGGTGTGTCCTGCAGCATCGTGAGTGACCGAGATGGGCGGTTCATGTCCAATGATTGGAGGTTGGTGCAGCAGATGTTGGGAACAAAGCTGAGTTTCAGCACAGCCCTTCATCTGCACACGGATGGTCAGATCGAGAGGGTCAACATGACGATGGAAGACATGCTTTACATGTGCGTTCTGGATTTCGGAAAGCAGTGGGAAGATCACCTATACTTGGTGGAATTCTCTTACAACAATAGCTACCAGGCGAGCATACAAAAGATGCCCTTCGAGGCCCTTTATGGTAAAAGATGTCGATGTCGTTATCGTGGTTGGAAACAGGTGAGTTAAAGCTATACAAGTGGTAAGAGGTGGAAGATGCAACGTCATTGGTTCGAATGATTCGAGAAAGATTGCTAATCGCTCAGGATCAGCAAGCTAAGTACTATAACGCCAAGCATAGGAACATGGAGTTCGCTGTCGGCGACTGGGTGTACTTGAAGATTAAGCCGTTCAAGGGTGTCTCGCGGGTACGGCGCTTGAAGAAGCAAAGCCCGAGGTACCTTGGACCGTTTGAAGTTCTGGAGCGGATTGGCGAAGCAGCTTATCGATTGAAGCTATCTGTGGAGCTATGTGGTCTACACGACGTATTCCACATATCGGTGCTGCGGAAGATGGTGCAAGAGCCTTCACAAGTGCTTGTGGTCGATCAAGTGCCAATCGATAATGGGTTGACGATGAAGGTCAAGCCTGTTCGTATTGAGGACTCGGAAGTCAAGCGTTTGCATAACAAGGAAATCAGGATGGTCAAGGTCCGTTGGGACAACTGCGGTCGAGAGGAGCTCTCGTGGGAGCGAGAGCAGTCCATGCTTGAGGAGTACCCAGAGTTATTCCACTCAGGTACCGTTTAAGTTTTGTTTATATCTTTCCTTTTTTGTAATTTCGGGACGAAATTCTTTTAAGAGGGAGAGAGCTGTAACGCCCCGAAACTCAAAAGAGGAACGGGTAGCATTTTGAGCCAAGTTTGGAACTTGGTAGGGGTCACACGGCCTGGGATACGGGCGTATCCCAGGGCCGTGTCGTGCTCGGGTTCGATGATGGTCGTGTGGTCGACGAATTTGCAGTCGACGATCGTCGAACAGAGAACACGGCCTGAGATACGGGCGTGTCCTAGGCCGTGTCCTACTTGGGTGGTTAGTCGTGCTGTGTCGGGGGTGGAACACGGCCTGGAGCCCAGGCGTGTTCAGCCTGACACGGGCGTGTCAAATTCGACACGGGCGTGTCAAATACCCGTGTTCTTCTTGGGTTGGTGTTAGTCCCGTGTCGATGGAGGAACACACTCTGCTACACGGGCGTGTACTAGATGACACGGGCGTGTCAAGCCTAACATGGGCGTGTCGAGAGCCTGTGTTCTTTTTAGGACGCGACGGTTTCGGCATCGAATGAGGCACACGGCCATGGACACGGGCGTGTCCCAAGCCGTGTTCGGCCCAGGTTTTGGATTTTAAGTGCGAATCGTGGCCGTTCGTTTCCTTATTTTGGGATCCAACGGCTCAGGTCTGTCCTTGCTGGGTTATACCTGGGAATAGGGTTTGGATGCCTTCATTTCTTTCAAACTATCTCTTTCTAAAGTTCTAGAGAGAGGGGAGAGCAAGGAAGGAGAAGGAAGAGAGATCCGGCCGTCGGTGGAGCTTCGTAGCCCCAAATCGCAAGGCGTGTTCGGATCTACGGAGGCGAGTATATTACAGTGCTTTTCATCTGCATAGATCTTCATGGCGCCAAAGAGGAATGCTAGGGTAACGTTTCTCATCTTGGATATGTGAAGTCCTCTTTTCCCTTGCATAGGAAGCCCACTCTCGCAAGTTTGCGGTGAGTGTGAGGTGTTCCTTCGGGTAGACATGAATAGTCCCCGTTGTTTTGCATGTTGAGTCCGTAGTCGAGAAAATGGACATAGGCGTGATGTGTGAATCCTACCCGGACAAGTTGGTCTGGATCGGTGATGCTGCATTACATGGATGGCCGGAGAAGACTCCGCGTCGATGGTTATTTTTCGGGTTTTCTACGCGGTAGATTGCAACAAGAAGCCTTGGGGACTAACTCCAAGGTGCACCTGGAAAACTGGGCAGATGCGTGATTCCGCCAACTTGGTGGTCTGGGAGCCAACTTGTACATAACTGGGTTATGTAATACTGTTTGTTCGATACTCGGGATTCGGGGAAGCTTGACCCGCGCCGATGACTAAAATTGTCATGGCGAGGTGAGCAACGGGTTGAGTGGAACCGTACCCACTCTATGTGGTTCGATTTTAGAGGCCTAACGATGGCATAGAGGGCGGGTCTTAGGCTATCGATGTCTTCAATTGACGTGACTTATGCCGGAAAGACTCAAATACTCATGAGAATTGCCGTCCAAGGGGCGGTGGTGAGACCGCGGACTCTGACCGGGTTCACCGAGAATGTGCCCTGAGAGCACGGGGTGTGTGTCCATGCGAGCTTACACCTGTGATGATGTGAAATTTCTCTATTATATGGCTATGCTAATAAAGTGCAGGGAAGGAGCATCGCCGCCCCGAGTTTAGGGGCGTGATCGTTATAATTTGGTCAGCATAGCTGACCGTTGCTTTTATTTTCCACCGCTTCTGTGGATTGTTGCTTGCAGGTGCTGCGGAGCCGAGTGGCAAATAGCGGGCAAAAGCCCTTGTTGCTGAGCCGGCCCTCGAAGGCCTAATTATGAGTGTTTCCTTTTATTCTCATGTATGACCGGCCTGCGTGCCGAGGTTTGGAAGACACTTATATTTGAGTAAACTATTGTAAGGCCATAAGGCCATGTACTTTTATATTTGTACGTTCATTCCTGTCGGGTTTGTGTAGTGTACATTAATGCTATTGGCTGGGTTCTTATTTTTGCAACTTTTAAATTGCTTCTGCTAGAATGTACTTTGTGTAGGACGTTGGTTATTGGCATGATGGTTTTCATTGCGTAACCTTCCAGTTTGTCTGTGGTATATGGCGTCGGGCCCCGACCGGACCTACTACTATATGTTATGTGATGGATAGGGGGTGTTACATGGTGTTTGTGAAGAGTTTTGGATCAAAATAATGCAAGGTTGATACCACTCAATGCATGCGTCGATTATGATCGTTATTTATACATCAAAAAGGAATAGACGTAACGTCGATTAATTAAGAAATATATATGCCCTAATTTCTTGACGTATCATCTATTTAGACTTCATATTTTTCTCCAAACTCTTCATCTTCCGTGCTCTATTTTCTTCTACTCGCTCTCTCCGTTCTTCTTTGAAATCTTTGCAGGTACTTAGATAATAATCATAATCAAATTCATTAAATGTTGAATGAGAAAGAGGCATTGAATATTCTTGTTAAAGACCTAACGCCACTGGTTACTGGATTCACTAATGAATTCTTGACTTTTAAAGATGAGTGCAATGGTAAACTTCTGATAGTTCAAATCGGATGAATGATCCATCAAGCTCTATGCAACTTCTTGATCAACAAGTTGATCAAAGTTTACTCCCTGCTGAAGTCTTTAAATAATTCTTTCAAGATTTAAAGAAGGGGAGAAAAATCGAGGTAGGGATGGCAGGATTCAAGATTCAGACTATGTTCGAACTTGTAATATAGATATCAAATAACTTTCAAAAAGGTTAAATAAGGACACCCTCTCTAACATGATTTGTGATTATGAAGAAATTACCAAAAAAGTGTGAACATGATTAAAGATATAGTGATACCAAATAGTATTGTCTTGCTCTCAAAATCAGAAATGGCTCAGATGTCTGTTACACATGGGGAGAATCCATCAGTCTTAATATCAAGTACTCAAGGGCAGAAAATGTCAGAAGACATTGAGTTGGAGAAAGCTTTTGAAATAATTAGAGGAAGAGATGTAGCTGCGTCCATATCTTTTGAAGATGACTTAGCTGATAAGAAAAGTATTTTTCTAACAAAATTACAAGCTAAGAAATCAAGGAAAAGAAATGTCATTTCTGATTTACCAATCATTCTTCCAGAAATAATATTTGATCATAATAAATATGTCATGAAACATCCAGCTGCTCAGATTGTGGGCACTACTAGACATTGTCACAAAAAGATAATAGGTATGGGTTATAGTCAGGATACATATATTCCCTATGAAAGTGAAAATCAAAGAATGATAAGCTTTGTAAAAGCATCAACCACTAGAACATCAATAATCAAAGAAAAGCAGAAATATAATTTTCCTAACAATTTATTGAAATCTATTAATGAACTATCTGCAAAAATTTTAAGCAAAGGATATCACTTAATTCAGCATTACATAATGTAGAGGTAGAAGTTCAAAAATTGTTTAATGTTTATCAAGAGATACAAAGTCATCTAGAAAATACAAGGAGGGTTCATTTTGAATTTGTTTGAATTTGTTGAGAAGATGTCAAAAATTATACATTGCATTTACAACATTTCTTACTAGCAAAAATTAGAAGTAATACTGCTTATTGAATACAACAGATTTACTTTTTAGTATATTCAGTTACCTCTTATGCATGCCCTTTATGATTCTTATCTGTCATCAGTACATGTTCAATCAAAACTTTGTATTTTTACTGCTATATATTTGTAAAATCACTTTTAACATTTTGTAAAATTTATTAAGCTAAATAGGGGGAGATTGTTGGGAAAAACCCTTATGATTTATCTTAATAAATTATTTTTAGTAATTTTACATCCTAAGTTTATTACCCATAATATATAATGAGGGTAATTTGATATTATAAGTTCTAGGATGTCCATGATATAAAGAACATAAGAAAGACGTACTGAATATAAGAGAAAAGTCATGAATTGCCAATATGCATCGAGTAGAAATCGACACAACTTTAACTGGAATTCAACACTACTTCAATTAGAAGTCAGATCAACTAAATTTGATAAGTCGATGACATTCAAAGGATTAATTTATGCATACATCGACATGATATCGATGGAATGGCAACTATAGAGTTAATCTTACAGATAGTCAGAATTCGATGTTGCTTCTATTAGAACTTGGCTTTACGTCGATTGAATTTCTTAACAGAATTCATTTTGAGGCTTCAACCAAAATTAATTCAAGATGAGGCTTGGAAAACAGAATCTTTGAGATGTTAGAAGATGTCAACTTATGTATTTATGATGAGATACAATAAAAAATGAGAGGATCATGAATTATCATTGAATTCCTACATCAATCACCAACTACAGATGATTAAGAAAGTCATATCATATCGTGATAGATTTATTTTGACAGAGAAATTTTGGAAGATCATCATCAACAATTGAATTTCTTCCATTAATCAGTAGATTGTTAGATTGTTACTGAATCTGCAAAAGAGAATTAGTTCTTCTTCTTCTCAAGAGGAAATCTCATCAGATTCAGAGAAGATTCAAGGATAATCTAGAAAAAGGGCATATAATCTTTGTGATTTTGATATTTAGAGATTCATTAGAGGTTCCAGATATCATCACCGCTAGTCCTCAGAAATCTGTTGAGAGGACACAAAGAGAAGATTAATTCAATCACAAACTTTCTTTCATTTTCTTTTTACACATTCTGAAAAGAGTTTTGAGATTCCCTCTTCAAATGATTTAGTGGGAGGTTCTGAGAGTCTCCTTGAGAAAAGAATCAGATTGTATTGGTTCAAGATCTCTTTATCAAAAGATCTCATGTTGGTTCTAAGAGTTTCCTGATCAAAACACTCAGACACTGTGATAGTGAATTCCTACCAAAGGGTAAGAGAGTGGATGTACCCAGATTGAGGGAAACCACTATAATCTTTGTGTCTTTAGTATTTTTGTATTTATTTTTAATTCTGTGATGTAATTTTATTTACTTGCATCTATTTCTGGTTGATTGTTGTTGTATATGCAAATTCCATGAATTAAACTAAGTATTGAAACAATGATTTTTTTCTCCTTTTTAACATCGAGAATCTTAATAGGAAGACTCAATGTAGGTCCTCAAAAGAGTAGCTTGATGTGGAGGGAAGCTGGTGGAACCAGTCCTTTGCCTTTTCCTTGAAAGTGATGACGAAAAGTCAGCACTTGAAGACAAACTACATCTTCGAACCACTGGACGTGCTTAAAGGGATCATCCCTGCTGGTGTAGTAAGACATCTTTGACTCCCGGAACCCCTCTAAAATGGAGGTCGAGACAATTAACTCACTAAAGGGACTTCCTCCACCTACACGGCAAGTTGGTTGGTCCCGCGATGTATGGCTCGCCGGACCTACCGGCACTCGTCGAGCTAGGGAAAAGCTCTCACCCAGCGAGATCCCACTCGCTACCATCAACCACCGCCTCCTTTTCGGGTTGCCTTATGGGGGCATTCTTGCTTAGGGATGGTGGCATGACCACTAGGTCGGATGGTGTCGATCACTCACCATGTGCGACAAATGCATGATGCAAGGTCTCCAAGATCTCCTTCTTGAACTCTTCGAACATCCCAACCATGACTAATCTTGCTAGGGACGTCGAGTTGCTCAGGTCAACACCTTGTCCTTCACCTCTAGTCATGGGACTTGCTTAGGATTTTTCTGTGCAGGGTACGGCCCACTCTTATCGCACCAAAAATGTTAAAATCATATCTCGGTCCCTAGAGGAGTTCAGACCCAAAGGGGGTAACCTGCACCTACTTCTCCTAAGGAAGAGCACTATACTGAGGACTTGTGACTATTTTAATATTAATTGTGCAAAAAAATTTTATGATGCAACTAAAACATGTGCATATGGTCTTCATATGCTCTCTCTATTCATGATTAAGTCTAATATAAAAAATGAAACTATTTTTGCATGACATCAATGCATTATTCCAAATAATATTTTTATTTATAATTTAAATACGTACACATAAAATAATTAAATATTTTTTGTGGCCCCATTAAGGGCAATTTCAGTACAACATGCTGATCCAAACAACTGTGAATGACACTTATATATGTGTTTTCACTGAAAAATCTGTACCAAATATCATCGATTTTATTATGCTTTTGGTGAGACCTAACTTTAGAACTTGTGCATTAACATCCACAAACTTCTTATTAATACACAAAAATATAAAATAATCACAAACACAAGGATAAAAGCACACATATTTTTTATGTACAAATCCTAATTGGGGAAAAAACCAAGGGACAGTAGAAGTCCAACACTTCTCCGCCTTCACACCTTTGTGAAGAAGATCGGTATGCCAACACCCAGCAAAAAATGCTCAAACTTTCCCTTGGAACCACACTAGTGAGTATGTCTTCTTTGTTATCATCCATGCGCATCTTAGGCAAATCGAACTCATTATGCTTTAATATATCACACATACAATTACACCATGAATCAATATATTTGGATTAAAAGTGTGAACAGTTGTGTGTATGTACTCAAAGAATTCTATAGAGGGGGTGGATAAAGATTTAAAAGATTGGTTTAGAATAAGTTACTGATTTTAAACTTAGTTTAGATTTTGCATTCACAAGCAATTAACCAGAAATATACAGCAGTAAACACAAACAAAGCACAGAAAAACAAACACACAAAAATACAAACATAAAACACCAAATCTATAGTGGTTCCCCAAAATTTTGATACATCCACTATTCTACCACTTCAGTAGGAATGCAATATCCTAGTGCCAGAGTCTTTTGTTTAGGAGACTCTAAGAATCAACAACTAGACTTTTTGAAAAGGAGACCTTGAACCAACGCAAACTGAGTCATTTCATAAGGAGACTCTCAGAATCACAAATTAAATCCTTTGAAGAGGGATTATAAAAATTCTTTACTCAATCAGTACCAAAAGAGATGAGAAAAGACAAAAGATGAAGAATGAAGTCTTCAATGATTAGTCCTCTCTCAGCATGAATCTGAGGATTGTTGGCACTAAGTGTATTAGATCCCCCGAATATGAACCCCGCTAAAAGAGAAGTTGCATGGGTTATAGGCCTTGGATCCAATTTTTTTCTGGTTATTCTTTCATAATATGAATATGAAGTATCAACAAAAGAGAATGCAGAAGAAGATGATGATAAAGAGTTCTCGGCTCTCTATTGTTATCTTCTTCATATGAGTATATTATTCCTAAGTAATTTTGAATTATCTCTTCATAGGATTTTTCTTCAGAAGGAATGTTAATATGTTCTTCCAAATTTGCTTCAATAAATCTTGACTTATTTTTCAAAAAATTCTATAAATATATTTTTGAATCTAATGGAGAATTATTTACTTTAATCCTCCTTCTGTCACCTAGAAATATTTGAAATAATTCCATAAATTATTCCCTTAAATGAGCTTGGAAAATTCTTTAGAATTTCTATTTCAAGTTGTACTCGACGTTGCATCAGCTTCATGTAGGAGTTACGTCAATATCTTCCTTTCAGAATGAAATCTCATCGACTCAATTCAATAGTGGATTTTGAGTCGATATCTTATCGATGCATGCGTCGACTTCTGTATTAAAGTAGCGTCGACTGATTTTTTTGTTGCTCTTACCTCTAGTCGAAGTAACATAGACTTTCAGTCGATGGTGCGTCGACTTCTAGTCGATGCATGTTAACTTGACTTGATTTTCTTTTCTATTTTAGTGTGTCTATCCCATGTCCTTGACTCTACTAACTTCCTAGGACAACTATGACCATATTACCTTCACTATACAATATGGGTAATAATTCTAAGTTGTAACATCACTTTATAATATAATTTGTCAAGCTAAATCAAAAGAGTTTTTCCTAATAGATCTTGAGTGAGGAATGAGGTTTTTCCCAAGATGAAGCACACTTTGAATGTTGCATGAAAGAGTGAACTGTAATTAAATAAAACATAATATTTGTTTAACCTATTCATCTTCTTTTCAGAACTTTTATAACTGGAACAAACACAACTTTAGTAATAAATAGTGTAGCATACCTCTGTAGACTCGATTGCCAAGAAATGGTCCCACAACAAAATACTCAATTAATTAAAAGCTTATCTCTTGGAGCCAACGTCTTTATCCATTTCAGCATTTGTATAGCCCATAAGCTATGGTTCATTACTTTTAAATCTAACGGTCAATTTGGTGGTGCCTTATAGATACTAAGTATCCACTTTACTGTGTTCCAATATTCTCTCCCAAGATTGAAGAGAAATCTACTCATAATACCTACATCATAGACATTATTGGGGAGTGGACAACATGATGTACACGAGGCTTCAAATTGTATATGCATAAGGGACAATTTATATCTTATCTATCTCATTAGGTGCAATGTGATATTGATCCAATGCAAGACTAAAGTGTGCAGTAGGAGATGTGCTCACTTTATTTACCTGATCCATCCTAAATCTATATAGAATATTTTTGTTATGTTTCTCATGTAACAAACATAATAACTTGGTGTAACAAACATAATAACATGGTGTCACAATCTATAGGAATTTTACTTTGTATAGTCAATACTCCCAAGACCTTTTATAGAAAATGATGTGCTCAATGTCACTTAAGATCAAAATTGGAAGCAAATTCACTATCAATGTTAACCCAAATCCTATGACAACGGAGGAGAGCATCAGACAAATAGGGATAACTTGCGAAACGTCTATTCTCGTTGTTCCCGAGCTCTTCAGGTGGTCACTACGGTTGTCTGCGGACATTACCCGACCTGTGGCTTGAGCGTTGTAGTTGTTCGACACAGACACTCTTCAGGCAACCCCGACATGGGCATTTGGTATGAGGTCTTTTATATAGTAGCTTGGAAGACCCATACTATAGGTCGTGGAGGGTGCTTCTCCTAAAGCATGTACAAACTCATCTCTTCAGCATCAACTTTGATGGCACCGCTTGGTTACATGCAGTCTCTTATCTCAACCCCATCGGCTGACTCTTCGTGTACCTTAGTCGGCTGTGCATTTAATGTCATAATTAAGGAGGCATTAAATTCCCATCAGTTCATGAAATGTCCAAGCAACGTACCCTCAAGTATAAATAGGGACCAGGGCTGCATAGATGAGACACACATACTTATGCCAGAACCTTCCTAGGTATTGGTGCAGACACGAAGTCCATTCAGTCTTTTCTTCTCCCTACCATTGTATGCACACATACTCATAAGTAACCACACCCCCTTTGTAACCATTGCTAGTGGAATCAAGAGGCCTTTCGCAAGAAAGGGATTCTTCGCGACGGGTCAAATCTAGTGTTTGCCACTTTCAGCGGCACCTTTTGTTCATGCTTATTCTAATTCACCTCAGCCATCCGCATGGCTAGTAACCGATCACTTATGAATCTCTCTTTCCTCTGCCAATCACCCAATCTAGAGGTAGCGCATAGAGAGTTGATGAAAATTTTAGCTCCAACAAAACTTGGAGTGGTGAGTGCGGACTTAAGTGATTGATGAAACCGCGCTTGTCATCGAAGGATAGTGATAGTGTTCGCCCAAGTCAAGAAACACTCATGTATACAAGAGCCATCTAAGGAGTGCTCGCCCTCGCAACCTTCAGATACCATCTAGCTATTGAATTTTCTCTCATGGCAGGAAATCACTAGATCAAGAGCATCCATACGTAACCCATGCCAAGTTCAACCATTTTCTCGACTTAGTTAATAAACTAGCCTCCCATGGGGAGCAGCAGGCTCAGGTTGTTGAGCATCTGGGAGAACTCGTAACCCCTACTCGTCTACTTCCTCCACCACTTGGGAATACTCCCCAACTCCAACTTTTAGAGGAAGGAGCCCGCACCCGCCGTCAAATTTTCGAGAAGCTACCATGTACCATCCCGGAAGGGTCCTGAACTTTGAGGACCAATAGCCAGTCATGGGGGCAGAGGTGTACTCACCGCTTGAACCAAAAATTATGGGGGGGGGGGACAACTCCCTACGGCTTTAGGGAGCCTCACTTCCCTGCTTCTCAGGGAAGGAGGATCCCACTTCTCACTTGCAGGCATTTGACGCTACAGTGTTTCTATAGCCACTCTCTGAATGTTTGTTGTAAGATGCTTTCAACTACCTTCGATGGGAAGGCAAGAGAGTTGTTCTATAACCTCCCTCCCAGCTCGATAACTTCCTTCAGGGAATTAAGAATAGATTTCTTGCAAAGGTTCGCAACTCCAAAAGGAGAAGGGAGGATGTTGATGCCCTATTCAAGATTCGACAAGGACCAAAGGAGACTTTGGGATAGTACATTGATCACTTCCTGAGTCTGATTATGGAAGTTCTAGACGTGGATCCTTGGTTCTATATGGTTTCCTTTACTAATGGCCTCCAACCTGGACTGTTCAAGTTTATGATTAGTGAAAAGAGGCAGAAGTCGTATGCAGAGCTGATCGAGATGGAGGGCGAATCAGTTTATTGAAGGGGAATTCAATAACGAAGAGTTCATCCCAGGTCTCACCAATTTGAGTGGCAAGCGTGAACTAAATTATTCCAACCGCACTCTGGTTTTCCCTCAAAAAAGTAATTTCATCCACCGGGAACATCAATCCCATAAATCGCAGGGGAGTAACTTTCATCGTCGAGGCCTTCAATGTCTTCAGTAGATGAGGATGGGGAACCCCCAATCACAGCAGGAAGGTAATGGCAATCCACCATTTTTATTGAGAGCATCCCTGGAGCAGTGGAGTGGGGCGCAAGTGTACACTGACATAGGAATACCATTGGAAAAGGTTGTGGAGATCCTCCAGCAACAACCGGATTTCAGGCTCCTAAGACCCATGAAAGGAGGTTTCATAAGTAAAAACCTGGAACTCTACTACAAGTTCCATCGTGATGTGAGATATGACACCAAGAATTGTTGGGTCCTCCATGATTTAGTTGAAAAGCTACTAAGAGAAGGAAAGTTGGAATACTCACTAACAGGAAAGAAGGAAGGGAAGGACAGAGAAGTCTCCTCTCGAAAAGGGAAGGAGAGTGTTGGAGAAGAGGCAAGTGCACCGAGATGAAACATCATCGAGCAAGGATAAAGTATGGAGGAAGAGTGTATGGAAGTAGAGGGAATCAACCCGCTATTATGTATCAACTATATACACGGTAGGTCCGGAGTGGAGTCTTCCTGCAAAGGGAGTCTGAGGCGTCTGCAAGGGAGAGAAGTAGCTTCAACATCATTGGCTATGCCTCCTCGCAGAGTCATAACTTTCAAGGAGGAAAAATCTACACTTAATCATCAACCCTTTTCACAATGCAATCGTCATAAAGGCTATTATGCGAGATTATACTATGACTCAAATCCTGGTAGATATGGGCAATTCTGTCAATGTCCTCTTCAAGCCCGCATATAAGACGATGAATAAGAGCAAGCCATTGAAAGCCTGTGATAGCCCACTCTTTGGCTTCGCGAGAGAAAAGAAAGAGATTGAAGAATGAGTGGACCTAGCCGTCATCCTCTGTGGGATAGCCCAACAAGATTCTTTCTTGGTCATTGACTCACCTAGAAGTTACAATATAATTGTCAGGAGGTTCCTCTTGGACAACTTCCAAGACATCACATCAACCTACAATCAGGTCCTGAAGTTCTTGTTGGGAAGAAAGCAGTTAATGGCCAGGAGCGACCCTAAGACGGCTTGAGAATGCTACATCTGATCGGTAAGTTCAATGGAGGAGTACGTGCCACCTCAAGTCATAAGCATCCAGTCTGCAAGTACGGTGGAAGAGTACGCCCCACTTACCATTGGATACATTCAACCTGTAGGTGCGGGGGAGGAGTACTTTTTTACTTTTGATCAGAGATACCTAGTTTGTATATGCAACAGACGAGTATGTTCTGTCTCTTGTTGAGGACGACGGACAGGACAATCCGTTTTTCTAGCATCTGTTGGGGCAAGCTATAACCTTCACGGTGCCATATTTCCTTTATGATCCTCTTTTTTTACTATTATTGCAAGGTCTTTGCATGTTTGCTCATCTTAAAAGCCTAACATCTGCATAATAGATGAGTTTTTAGGCCGTGCAAGATATGTGCTCTCTAGGAGTACCTAACCTTTGAAATAAATCAAAATAGATTCGGGATTGATGCCCATGTGTGGTTACTAGTGCCTGCTTGGACCCCTTCAGATGTATTCAGACATCTCAAACCGGGGCCGATGGGCCTCTGACCGTCATGTCAGTGTGAGTCACTTCCCCAAACATATGACCGCGATAATTATGCTCATTAGAGATACTCTCGAGCGACATATATGGCAAGTACATATGAGTTGACCAACATCACATTGATAGAGGCATTGTTTTTATTCTTGCTTCCTTTCCAAGGACAAGCTCCAAGCAACATGTGTTTATTCCCCTCCAATGTTATTCAACGTTGTTTGTGGACGAGAACTCTGTGGATGCCCTATACCTAACAGGAATCCTTAACCTATGACAAACAGACCCCATGGAGTAGTGGGCATCTCCTCAATAGGAGCATAAGTAGTCCCTTTCATTTCTCAAGGTGAGTGTTCGCTTGAAAATTCGCAACACTCTGCCAAGATCTGCCGAAAAAGCGTTCACTCGACAATTCACAATGCTTCGGTGCTTGTTCGGCAATCCGCAACACTTGGCCAGGAACTATTCAACAAGAGAGCGCTCACTCTGCCATGACTGTCCAGCATGAGCACACAAAAATGAGGCTGCTATGTTTTACAATCTTAATATGCGGTCACTCAAAATGAGGCCGCATGGGTTTTCCAATCTTAATAAGCGGGCACTCAAAATGAGGCCGCCTGGTTTTCCTAATCTTAATAGGTGGGCACTCAAAATGAGTCAGCCCAGCCATTCTAATGGGCGGACATTCAAGACGAGGTCGCCTAGGTTTCCTAATCTTAGTAGAGAGATGCTCGTAATATGGTTGCCTATTTCTCTATGTCAAAATTAGCAAGCATTGCATGTTAGAAAGGAATCAAAATGATAAATCGAATCAAGTAAGTCCTTTTATACAGTTATTGTATTTTTTTGACATCCATTACAGGGTCAAAAGAAAACAATAAGCAAAGATGCATGATGGTGAGGCCTAAGTTGGAGTGTTCACTTGGACAGCAATTAGTATTAAGAAGAGTATTCTCTTGAGCTCAGGAACACTGTATCTGGATGGCCCGGGAAGAGGGTCTCATAGTCGACATCTGTATACTTTGGCTACAAGACATCATTCTTCTTCAAAAGGCAGATCGCAGTCTCTGCTGAATGCCTACTGATCCGGCCTAAATCTTGGCAAAATCTGGGCTCATCTGCCACCCTCTTTCCTGGGATGACAAGAGTTTGCGGGAGAATGATTCCTTCCGTACAGGTAAGACCGGCTTCAACTTGGGACTCTTGATAATAAATTTCATCATCTTCTGCAGTCCGGATAACTTTTTCACGCCTCCACTTTGAGTTCCTCAAAGGACTCTCAAAGGTTATAGTGTGACTTTCAAAGAGATCCTCAGTTAAATTGGTGTCACCCCTTTAAAATTCTTGAACCGGGTGGTTTACTGTGATATATATATATATATATATACAAGCAGTCGTGCACGGGGGACCCCGTGCGGACAACATTTGTCGTGGGTGCGATATTTGTCGAGGGGACGACATTTGGCTGAGGCGACAACATTGGTCGTGGGTGCGACATTTGTCGAGGTGAGTGACATTTGTCGTGAGGGAGATATTTGTCGTGGGGGCGACATTTGTCGTGGCGGGCGACATTCATTCTCAAAATTTACCCGCTGCCGAACACGGTGGCAAAATCAGACTGAATCTTTTTTTTTCCGTCGGCGAGTTGGGCTGTCTTCGGCCGCATCTATAATAAGAGTTCTTAAAATATATGAAGAAATGACTAAAAAGACCACCCAAGATCCGACCCAAACAAATGAAAAGGAGGGGAGAGCTCTTGGGTGGTCTTCGACCGTATTTAGGCGGGCTTCGTCCGTGCTCGATGCGTCGCTGCAGGCTGCACCCGTAACATATACATATGAGTACTCAAAATGATCGTAAAAAAATCTAAATCACAATAACAATTTTTATTTTGTAAAAACCATACATTTTGACATACAAAACGTAATTTATCTCCCTGCTCTCTAAATATAAGAAAAAATGACTAAAAAGACCCAAATAAATGAAAAGGGGAGTTGATTATATGAGGGGTAATATAGTATTAAAATGTTACACCAAACTCCTTTATGGGTTTGCTTATATAATAAAGATATATATATATATATATATCAGAGATCCTCTGCTTTACGGTTGAAATAAAGCAGAGAGCCGGCTACAACATTTGCGTTCTTACCATCAGAGCAGGCGACAGCGCAACGATTCCTCTTCTGATCCAAGAGCCGGTCGACGCCTCCAGCCTCGACAGCCGCTGCAATTCCACTTCTCGATCCAGAGCAGCCGACGCCTGCAGCCAGGGATAGTGGTGCTTCCCGATCCAGAGCAGTCGACGCCTACAACCAGGGCTTTTTCTGGTTCTTCCCGTGAGAGAGGCCGATGCACTGTAGGCACAAGAGATTCCGTTCTTCCCGTCTAGTGAGGCTAATGCACTGCAGCAGTGGTTTCGTGATTCCGTCTGGAGCCGGTGGTGTCTTGAATGCTGACGGGTTAGGCATTGTTTGTGGGATCCTTGGCGCTCCAATAAGACTCCTCTCTGTTGTGGCATGCCAGGTTTGGCCACATGAGTGAGAGAGGATTGCTGGAGCTGCATAAGAAAGGCCTACTGAAAGGGATCAAGACGTGCAAGCTGCATTTCTACGAGACGTGCGTTCTCGGGAAGCAGTGTAAAGTAATGTTTGTGACGTCAAGCAAGCGCAGCAAACAAATATTGGAGTACATACATGATGTTTGGGGGCCAGCCCCAGAGCCATCACTTGGAGGTGATAGATACTTTGTGACCTTTATCGATGATTTCTCAAGGAAGATCTGTATTTACTTTCTCAAGTACAAGTCAAAGGTGTTCGAGAAATTCAAAATCTGGAAGACCTAAATGGAGAAGCAGGCCGGGAAAGAGGTGAAATACCTCAGATCTGATAATGGCGGCGAGTACACCTCAGCGGAGTTCCAGGCATACTGCAGTTAGGAGGGCATCACTCGTCATCTTACCATTCTTTGTACACCACAACAGAATGGCGTCACAGATAGGATGAATAGAAAATTGCTAGAGAGAGCTTGGTGCATGCGACTATTTGCCGACCTACCAAACTCTTCCTGGGCCGAAGTGTAACGCCCCCATCTGTCACATAACATATGACAGAAGGTCTGGCCGGGACCCAACGCCATATATCATGGACAGACAACAAGAGTACATATAGTAAGCCAAACTCAGGTTCAAGTAGAAACACGTCCTTCCACAGAGCATTCTAGCGGAAGAATTTTAAGTTAAGAACTCATACACAATAAGGATGTTCACTAAATAAAAAGAATAACATATTATAATATATTACATCACATGTTTTGGTCGTAGCCTTATTACAACTGTTTCTGTTAATAAAGTGACTTCATACATCGGCACGCAGGCCGACCACATATGAAATAGTAAAGTTCGCCTTTGGGCCTTCAAGGGCTAGCCAATTGCAGCACATGAGCTTCAGTCCGATACTTTCCACTTGGCTCTCCAGCACCTGTACAAAAGTCCCCACCAAAACGTGACAAACAAAGCAACGGTCAGCATTTTGCTGACCCATTTATAACGATCACACCCCTTACTCGGGGCAACATTTCTCCATCCTTTCAACTAAGGCATAGTATATATATGGAAACAATAAGGTGCGTTTAAGCACCATTTACCATAGATGTTGGCCCAACGACCACACGCCCCGTGCACTCAGGGCACATTTTCGGTGTACTGGACTCCCCCGAGTAACACCACCATTCAGAGGTCCATGACTTAACGGTAACTTTGTCGTTCAGAGGTACTTAACTTGACGACTACGTCGTTCAGAGGTACTTAACTTGACGACAAACTGCCCATTCAGAGGTACTTAACTTGACGACCCGGTCGTTCAGAGGTACTTAACTTGATGACACATTAGTTAGCCTTCATGGCTCAACTCATCACAAGCCACACGGCTTTGTCCATTTTGGGCTGGCACCCAACACAGGCCAGGCAACTTAAGCATACAAACTACATCCAACGACCCCTAGGTCTCTTAAAGACAGGCCTCATAACACTAGCTCCCAAGGAGCTATCGCCTGGCGACACTCACTATCGCCCGGGTACATCAACAATTCACATAATTATGATCATTCCTGGGTACTCTCCTGGAAATTCTTCCAGTACTTTGGCGCAACATCCTGCACACCCCTTGACTCCGAATTTCACACGTACTTCACACGCATATCCACGGAGTCTTCTCCGGCACGTAAATTAAACATCACCAATGCAGACCAACTTGTTCAGATGGGCTTCACACAACATGTCTATTCCGTACTATATATTTCCGGACCTAAATGCAGGAATATATAGGGATCAAACCGATCTACCCATTGGAATCTACCCATTCCACCTTTTGGTGAGGGGATCAATGCAAATGCATATTGAGGACTTCACTTGTCCGGGAGAAAATCGTTACCCTTGAAGATCTCTTTGGAGCCATGACCGTGATCTATGATCCGGATGGATTTGATTGTCATAACTTCCTCTCCGCGGATCTAGCATCGACTCACGATTCCAATCACAAGCAAACTTTGGATCAATCTTCACACAAGCTCTTGGACGTTCCTCCTCTTCCTTCCCAGCAAAGAAAGGATAAGAGAAGATGAGAATAAAATTCCAAGTCCATCCTTATACAAAAGATACTGCCGCGCGGTAACTACTACCGCCGCGCGGTAATATAGGCGATAACCGCTTTGACTAGTTGGCGCCGCTATCATAGCTAGCGCCCCGCGATAACACTTTAGCTCTTGTCGGTAAACTGTTCGACATTCGTCGAGCGAGTAGCATGTTCGGTAACTCCTACCGCCTGGCGTTAGCGCGCTCGATGATTGTTCGACAGCATTGAGTGGTCGAAAGCATTGGGTGTTCAAAAACATTGAGTGGTCGGAGGTGTTGAGTGGCTACCGCACCACGCTAGCTCCGCGGTACTCAACTCGAGTGCTAGGTCATTTAAATCACTGAGCTACCGCCCGCTATAATACTATCGCCGTGCGGTAGCCCCCATTGACCACCACTCCTTTTGGGGTGTTACAATCCTCCCCACCTTACAAAAAATTTCGTCCCGAAATGTGCATATGGCACCAAGCAGCAACTGTTAACAAATCTATTACAATAATTAGTTTCTACTTAACAACAAATGTTACAACAGTTTAGATAAACAACTCGGGATATTCGGCATGCATAGTCTGCTCCTGCTCCCATGTTAGCTCTTCACGACCACAGTTGTCACACCGGACCTTGACCATCCTAATTGGCTTGTTCCGCAGCTACTTAACCGCTTTATCCTCGATTTGAATGGGCCTAACCTTCGTCGTTAGCCCAGATTCGACCGGTACGCGATCATTCACAATCACTTGAGCTGGATCCTTTACGGCTTTCCGAAGTACTGATATGTGAAACACATCATGCAACCCACTCAATTCCTTTGAAAGAGCTAGCCGATAGGCAGCATCTCCAACTCATTCCACCACCTCAAATGGGCCAAGATACCTCAGACTCAGCTTTTTCAAGCGTCGAATCCTGGACACGCCCTTGAAAGGTTTAATTTTCAAATATACTCAATCGCCCACCGCAAACTCCACATTTCGGTGTTTGGCGTTGTAATATTTTGCTTTCCAATCTTGGGTCATTATCAGCCTCTCTCGAATAGAATGTATTGTCGAATTAGCCTCTTCATCTTCCTTACGCTTATATAATTTAGATTCGCATGTTTCCACCCAACCTAATGGTATACGACACTTCCTACCATACAAAGCTTCAAAAGGCATCATATTGATACTAGCTTGAAAGTTATTATTGTAGGCGAATTCTACCATATAGAGATGATCTTCTCATCTCTTCCCAAAATCTAAGGCGCGCATTCTGAGCATGTCCTCCATCATTCTGTTTCTCCTCTCAGTTTGTCCATCTGTTTGTGGATGAAAGACCGTACTGAACGTTAACTTTGTCCCCAACAATTGATGAATTAGTCGTCAATCATTTGAAGTGAAGAGCCCGTCTCGATCACTTACGATGCTACGGGGAACACCGGGTAATCGTATTATTTGCTCGACATAAAGTTTAGCCAAAATTTCCACTGAATTGTCCCTCTTATTCGGAATGAAGTGAGCCACTTTAGTTAACCGGTCCACGATCACCCAAACCGAATCGTTACCACGTTGAGATCTCGGCAAACCGTGCACAAAATCCATTGAAATATCATCAAACTTCCATTCTGGTATAGGTAGCGACTTTAGAAAATATAACGCCACTGATTTTTCGATAATTATTTAATACTCTCGGTGACGCCATAATGATGTAAGGGGTGTTACGTTATCGTGGAGTTGACGGCGCGTCGCCGTTTGTGCGTTTTCGCGTCCCTTCGGTCGAGTCGGCCAAATTCGTAAATACTTGTTGAAAATGGAAAATTTCACATTAAGAAATTAAATTAATTAATTTTTGACATGCTCGTCAAGTTCCGTCGCGATCCGAGCGATATACGAGTCTCGGCGATTTTCCGAAGTTTTGTCGAATTTATGATCGTTGTAGACTTTGAAAATTTATATCTCGAGAACGACATGTCGGATTTTGATTGTCTTCGTCGTTGGATTCGTAGCGTCAGTGTTCGCCTACGGTGCGAATTTCGTTTAATTCGGCGTGCGTTTGTGCCTCCGTTTTGATCTCGAATTTTCTTATTCAAAAAAATATAAAAATATGATTATTTTAATATTAAAGTACTATTCAAAAATGAAAAGTATTATTCATTCCTACATTTTGATCAAGAGTATTTTTGCAAAAAACACTATTCACCAGGACAAAAAGACAAATGTTCATGCAATTAACTTTTGTTACTTCACGAGAACTCAAGAACTCCTGTAATTTTACTCGAGAACTCCTGCAATTTTACTCGAGAACTTTTATTTACTCCTGCAATTTTACTCGAGAACTTTTGTTCCTTCTCGGAAATTCATGTACTAGTACTCGAGAAGCTAAAAAGCCTTCTTGGGAAATCATAATTTAGTACTCATTGTTCTGGAGAAATCCCTTTCCCTTCTCAAGAATTCCGTTCCGGTCTGCATTCGGGCGCCGTTTTGAGAGTCACAACGGTGTCATATAAAAAATAATTAACATGAAATTTGTTCGTCTCGACGAGATCTACAACTTTCATGTTGAGAACTTTTTGATTTAAAGCCATCGTAAACTTCTATTTTTGTTTTCCGTGCGACCGTACCTAAATCGTCCGTTTTTTCTTCCTGTTTAGACAAAATAATTTATAAACATTAGGTGTGGGCGTACGGACAAGTGATTTTGAGGGTCAAGATGGTCTTAAAATGAAAAGTGATCAACATGAAAGTTGTAGATCTCGGCGAGACGAACAACTTTCATGTTGATCACTTTTGATTTGGAGCCGATTTGGATCTCGATTTGGGCCCCGAAATCGGGGGCGGCGGAACTGCTACAGTAAACCGTTCTGCCGCCCCCGATTTCGGGGCCCAAATCGAGATCCAAATCGGCTCCAAATCAAACCATGAATTAAAAATTCATTCAAACAATTTGGGCCATCAGATCGATCAGATCTGGACTGCAAATAAAATTTACTCAAAAAAAAATCCTCCTCCTTCTCTCTCCTCAATCCCGAGCCCCTCCCGATAAAAACCGATATCCCAGATCCGCCTTCTTCTATCCCGCAAACCTAGGTTACACCATCTGTGAAGTCCTTCTCCACAGCTGACTACAACATCGCCTCTCCTTCCTCGGGCTTAGGTTCTAGCAGCATAAAACACATCCTTTCAGCATGATACTAGAGCATCTTCAATGACGACACATCTAGTCCAAGGAATCCTGGGATCAACAGATCTGCCACTTCTGATGACCTTGCCAACACCATACCCTTCAAACCTTCAGTAAGTTCCTCCACCAAATCTGGAATCATGCTCCTATCTATTTCCTTCATCTTCTTCCCCCTCCAAATTCTCTGTGCATCCAGTATGGTCAGAAGAAGACTTCTCGACAACCTGTGCAATGGATTTCATTATCCCTCTCCGGATGGACAGTATCGGTTCATCGAACCTGTGCAATGATTTCCTTTTTTTTTCTGAGTACGCTATCCCTAAAATCTATCTCACTTCTTGATAATTTAAGGTTTGTTTTTGATAGGATTGAAATCTGTTCGGGCATTTAGTAATTGGGATTTTAATTTTATCTTAACCTAATTCCCGCTACTAGAATGAGGGCTTCCTGTTCTAATTTCTGGGATAAGTAATCAGTCGTGATAAGGATTTAGTTGCACAAACTTCCAGTTCTATTGCTCATGCTTTGCTCTCCCTTACTTACGGTTCTTTTAACTTTTACCCTAATTTCCAAAATAATATCTTCCTCGCTAATGCCTTGAGATTCCCATAATTTTTCACTTATGACTAGGCCCTGTACTGATTTAATTAAGGATGGTAATTTAGATTGTTGTTCATGGTTCTTTGAGTATTTGATATGAATTAATCACTATTTGGTTGGAAGAGATTGATAGCTTCTCCTTGATTTTGAAACTGGGTAAATATTTGAACCCACTATCAGTAAGTGCATTTACTAACTGGGGGCGGGCGAAGCCCGCCGCCACGACTAGGAATTGTCGCGCAGGGCACGAGGGCCGGAGGCCCGTGCCCGTCACTCGTATATATATATATATATATATATATATATATATATATATATATATATATATATATATATATATATATATATATATCTTTATTATATAATACAATAGTCATATTTGGATCACACCATGAAAAGCATCTGGACCGTCCGATCTCGAGGAAATGGATTCTGGCAGTTGGATCAAAAGAAGATGGCCTGCAATTAAAAAAAACTCCTCCCGATTTACTGTTCATCCAGGAAATCCGCCCGATGCCCCTCCCGTTCCGCATACCGTCCAGCCCAACTCCTCTGTCGCTGGCGGCGGAGCCGCCGGCGGCCTGCCCGGCACCCACCGGCGGGTTCGCCGGCCTCCGGCGAACCCGCCGGGGGTTGTCCGGCGGCGAGCGGGCAGGGCCACCGCCGGCGGTGGCCCTGCCCGCTCGCCGCCGGACAACCCCCGGCGGGTTCGCCGGAGGCCGGCGAACCCGCCGGTGGGCGCCGGGCAGCACGCCGGCGGCTCCGCCGCCGGCGACAGAGGAGGCGGAGGCTGCCCGCGCGTTTTTCTTCTTCTTTTTTTTATATTTATATTATTAATAAATAATTAAATAATTATTTAAAAAATCAGAAAATTAAAATTTATTTTTTATATTTAAATAATTTATATTATTAATAAATAATTAAATAATTTTTAAAAAAAATCAGAAAATTAAAATTTTTAACTTATAAATTTTTAAAATTTTATGCCGGGCTAGCGGGCGAAGCCCGCCGGGGGGGGCGGGCGAAGCCCGCCGGAATGCCAAGCGGGCGAAGCCCGCTTGGTTGCGGGCAAAGCCCGCAGCGACGCATCGAGAACGGGCGAAGCCCGTTCGAAGATGCTAGTATAATATAAAGCAATATAGCTATCTTCAAAGCACACCAAAGTTTTCATTTCGACCGTCCGATCTAACAGAATCAATGATTTTCGGCCATCCGATTTAGGAAATCAGAAACACCATCCATAAACTGCTTTTTTGGACCACACCGACTTTTATTTTGGGCGCAGCTCTCTCTGTCTAATCAGCCGAAAGCAAACCCGCTTCCTTCTTCTCCGCCAAAGCAGGGCAGGGGTGTACCCTCTTCCATTTTCTCCGCCGAAACCAGGGCAGCGGCATACCCGCTTCCATCTTCTCTTGTCCTAACAATTACTCGCTCACGAAGCCGGCAACCATGCCTTTATCGAAGCCTGCAGCGACGCCTCTGTCGAAGCCCGCACGCTTCGCCATCTCTATTCTCAGAAGCTCTCAAAGGTCTCTCTCTCTCATGTCGCCGAATCGGGCAGCCACTCTGCTGCAAAAGATTCACTGCACACTACTATCTCAAGTATCTTCTCTCTCTGCTTAAATCATTTCCCCTTGCCGCACCCTTCTTGCCCTAACAAACACAACTCTTAATTTCCTTGCAGGTAGCTCAACCTCAGATTCATTTCCCCTTACCCCGGCCTTCTCCGCATCCTTTGGCGCACCCTTCACATCTCAGATCTTTGCTTGCAGGCAACTCAACCTCAGCCCTAATTCCTTCTCAAGCATTAATTTGGTTTAGCATTTTTTTCCTCCTTCTCAACCATTAATTTCGAGGACTCTGGCATTTTAAAAGGGTTTAGGGTCTTAGTCTTCCTCATGCAGAGCTTCATATATTTCATGTTTTCCTCAAGCATTAAATTGTTGTTACTGTAACTGATCAAAGGACTCCTAAATGTGATCTTGCAGTGGCTCTGTCTCGGTTCGCAGGGGGAAGATCAGATTTGGAAATGCATCAAAGTGACCCTGGAAATGCATCAAAGTGAACATTCGAGCTCAAGGAGATAAAGTGTTCAGTCATGTTTACCCGCTATGCTCCAAATTGGATCTTCTACATTAACTTCATTCTGTTACTATTTTTATAAAATTTGTGATGTTTCACTTTGATGCTATTTTTATAAATAAGACACTTTATTTTATTAAGTGCCTCTTCTAATTAGCTTCAAAGTGCTTGCTATTTTTTCTGAAACATGTTTCAATAATGTGCAAAAGTTTTGGTGAATGACCAAGGTGAACCAGGAGGACTCTATTATTAAGTGACTATTTTATTAACTCTCTTCATTTTCTTACTTTGATACTACAATTGTCTATACAACCCCATTGTCGCATTTATGGTTCCATTGTTCATCTTATCACAACATCTTATGCAAGTTTAATTGACTGATGCTCATGATGAGAGTTGTTTTATGTGACTTGTGTATTGATGTCTCCTTGATTTTTTTTCATCTTTCATCATTCATGAACTCTCTACATTTAATCCTTACCGGTGCACCCTTGCGCGGGCGAAGCCTGATCGGAGCCCACGTAGAGCATCATTCACGGTCATCACCACCACCATCGTTCTAGATAGAGTCTTAGATGAACAACCAATACGTAGCCAACCAACCCGCTTCAATGTTTCTCTTCCTCCATACAACCAATGTGCTACTCAACCCCCAAGTTAAATCATACAATTCAGTCATGTAGAATATCTGGGTGCTCATGTGTTGAGTTTATTTCCCTCTCATATTGATTCCATTGGATATTTAAGGGTCTGTCTTAATAACATGGGAATTCATTTATGGAACTCTGCCTTTTTTGGAGAAGAGTATCTTTTTTTGTCCTCTCCATATAGTTATTTTTATGGTTATACTGTGCGGGCAATCCTAAGGTACGGGCGTACGGGTAAGGGAATTTGGGGGTCAACATTGTCTCAAAACGAAACGTGATCAACATGAAAGTTGTAGATCTCAGTGAGACGAACAACTTTCATGTTGATCACGTTTTGATTTGGAGCCGTCTTGGACCTCGATTTGGGCCCAGAAATCGGGGGCGGCGGAACTGCTACAGTAAACCATTCCACCGCCCCCGAATTCGGGGCCCAAATCGAGGTCCAAGACGGTCCCAAATCAAAAGGTGGTCAACATGAAAGTTGTTCGTCTCGTCGAGGTATACAACTTTTATGTTGATCACTTTTCGTTTTGAGACCATCTTGACCCCCGAATTCCCTTGCTAGTACGGTCCGCACCTTAGGATAGCCCGTATATTATATATATATATATATATATATATATATATATATATATATATATATATATATATATATATATATATATATATATATATATATATATATATAAGTTCATACCGTGATACCTAAGGATAATTAGGAAAGAAAACGTCATCTTCCTCCTTACGATAGACCGAACCGAAACCAGAGCGGCGACTCCCTCCCATCCGTAAATCGTCTGGTGGCCGCCGACGGAGCTCCGGTGCTCGAAATTTCCAACCGATCATAGATCTGGAAATCTCTCAGCGAGAGCTTCGCCATCGTGGTAAAATATTTCCCTTTCCTTGAGATTTTCTCGCTTGTGTTTTTGGCCCTAACCTCTATTTCGGCTATTTCTTGTTAGATTTCGACTTTTGCCGTCTTCTTTAGCCCGATCTGCGACAAGGAGTGGTTCGGAGGATCTTTCCAATAAAACCGAGGCAAGTGGTGTTCTTGCCCTCTCTCTTACTCCCTTCCTCGTTATTTTGCCAGGTTTCGCTGAGTTTGTCATGTTTATATTTCATTGAAACTTATCTCTAAATTTCATTGAAATTTGTCTGTCAAATTCTTAGTTATTTTCCTTAAATTGTGACTTGTTTTTAAATATCTAAGTTATTTCATTGAACTTTTACCCCAAATTCTTGTTCTGTAGAGTTGGTAAACCAATTTGGTTGTCCTGCCACTTTAATTATCGAGTAATGTAGATCATTGCAACACCTAGTGCATCTCATTGTTTTGATTATACTACACTTTGTTTGACCCTTGAAATGTCCTTATGCAGTCCACTTCATTGTTAACCTTGAGTCTATGATGAATAAAAGGAAGCTCTGCATGTATAATTACGTAACTAAAGAAACACAGATGGTCTGTGCGCGTTGGGGTTTCTCCCTCAGCATAGTGTCTTATGGTTGAGTCTGTGCGCGTTGTGGATTTTCATCCCTAACACATTACCTTAGCTTTGTCTGTGCGCGTTGGGTTTTCTCCTTTGGCATGGTGCCTGTTGGCTAGGTTTGTGCGTGTTGTGGACCCTTCTCCCCGGCACAGTACTCTTTATTGTTGAGCTGATCAGTCTCATTTTTATTGATGAATAACATGAATATTAATGAAAGATGAAAGTATGAACTTATGATGTTTGGTACTCTGTTCTGTCCAGTTGATGTGATTAGCCATTCTTGCTCGGCTAGATTTACTGTTTGCTCACTTTTACTCATTGCTGACCTTTTGTTGTAGTCGTGTTATAGATTTCGTTCAGTTTGAGGTTTGTTTGGTCTGCCCTTACTTTTTGCACAATTTGTAACTTGCTTCTAAGATGTTATTCTTTTGAATGTCTCAGGATCGGAGCAGTAGCAGGTTTAGTTGACCGTGTTGTGCTTCTGGTGCTGCGGGTTGCTGCGGCTGTTTGTTTCCACCTCAGAGATTTGAGGTAGTTGACTTTGTTTAGACTTGTCAGATTTTACTATGGGTTCGTGTCAGTTGTTGACGCCCATAGTCTTTGACTTTTTCTGTGACAGATTACTTGCTGCTTTTACTGCTGTTACTTTTTACCTGTTTATACTTGCTCTCTGGGAAGGATTTATGTTAGGATACATTTAGTTATTTTAAAGTATACAAAACTGCATTCTGGAATATTGTCATGACATAATTTTTAACTACAAAAATCTACTATTTTTAAGTGCTATAAAAGTATTTTATATATATTAAATATAGAAGTCACATCATCATTATAATATGCTAGACATTCATTCTCATATAGGATAACAAATGAATCAACTCAGTATTTTTCGCCGCATAAAACTTATATATTTTCTCACCTTAGGACTAGTAATCCGCCCGACCGAGGGACACGATCAGTAACTCAAATAACTTATATGTATTTTTTTAACTTAATTTCATAAATCTTTTACATGATGTAAATATGAGGACGAGTAGGCTGAGCGTCTGCAGTTGTCCCCTGCACAGCGTGGCATCACGACACGTACTTTCTCTACTCTGATGTATTTTTGAATACAGAGAAAATGCGGGCCGTGATAGTTGGTATCAGAGGGAGGTTTTGCAAGAGGGTTGGTTGGTTTGGCAAGCTAGTCGGACAACTTTCTCTTAAGCAAAACTCTAATCGTATCATTTCATTGCATACACACACCGATATGTCATCAGTAGATCTTGATGGAAGCATGAACACTACACTCATAGCATGATAATAAGTATACGGGGCATATTATATAGTATGAGATGCATAATATGTGTTTGTATATGGATCCACCATAGGTGGCAACATGTGACGGTTATGTAGTATGAGATGCATAACCATCATCACATGAATTCCCATTAGCACGTTTACTTGTCTTCGTTACATACAACATTATGTAGTATGAGATGCATAACATTGTATGTGTACGCCGCTCATAACATACACTAAGGCCTTTTTAGAATGCATAGCACTACATACATAACATACCATCGCATGAGCATACGTGCCAAGTTAAAGATCAGCTTTTACTGCTTTTACTTTTTACTTGTTTATACTTGCTCTCTGGGAAGGATTTATGTCAGGATGCATTTAGTTATTTTAAAGTATACAAAACTGCATTCTGGAATATTGGCATGGCATAATTTTTAATTGCAAAAATCTATTATTTTTAAGCTCTATAAAAGTCTTTTATATATATTAAATGTAGAAGTCACATCATCATTATAATATGCTAGACCTTCATTCTCATATAAGATAACAAATGAATCAACTCAGTATTTTCTGCCGCATAAAACTTATATATTTTCTCACCTTAGGACTAGTAATTCACCCGACCGAGGGATACGGTCAGTAACTCAAATAACTTATATGCATTGTTTTTAACTTAATTTCATAAATCTTTTACATGATGTAAATGTGAGGACGAGTAGCCTGAGCGTCTGCAGTTGTCCCCTGCACGGCGTGGCATCACGATGCGTACTTTCTCTACTCAGACGTATTTTTGAATATGGAGAAAATGAGGGTAGTGACAGGAAACCTCCAGGCTTCTGGCATTCCGCTTTCACCAAGGCATAAGTCTGACATTTAGCCACGTACAGTGCTATGTCTTTCTTCAAACCCGGCCACCAGAACAGCTTCTTCATATCTTTATACATTTTTGTGCTCCCTGGGTGAATTGAGTATTTAGTGAAGTGAGCTTCATACATCAATTCCTCTCTTAACTTTCCCATCTTCGGGACGCACAAACTACCATCTTTTCGCAAAAGGCCGTCATCCCAGGAGAATTGGCCACCATTTAACTCATCCACTACATAGCATTGCAAACTTTCATCAAGTTCCGTTGCCTGCCGAAGTCTGCAAGGTCATATTATACCTCCGTACAGGTCAAGCACACATTTTCTGTAGAATTCTTATCAACACAAGAAATCTCTAACGCTTCTAACTCCCGGATCAGACGCTCATCATGCATCTGCAACCAAGTTGCTCTTACCGGAGTCCTACGACTCAAGGCATCTACGACAAAGTTTCCCTTCCCTGGAGTATAGTGAATCTGTAAGGTGTAGTCCCCGAGGAACTACATCCATCTTCGTTGTCGCATGTTAAGATCTTTCTGATCCAATAAATACTTTAGGCTCTTATGGTCCTTGAATATATCCACCTTCACTCCATATAAATAATGACGCCACAGTTTAAGTGCAAAAATCACTGCCGCCAACTCCAAGTCGTGGACGGGATAGTTCCGCCCATGCACTTTCAACTAGCGTGAGCCATAAGCGATTACCTTTCCGAATTGAAGAAGAACGCAGCCTAAGCCGCTCCCTGACGCATCACTATAGATTTCAAAGCCATCTGAACCACATGACAACGTCAAGATTGGCACCATGGTCAAGCAACTCTTCAACTCTTCAAAAGCTCGTGCGCAATCCGACATCCAAACAAACTTCTAATCCTTCCTCGTTTGTGTGGTGAGAGACAAAGCGATCCGTGAGAAGTTTTCTACGAAACGTCTATAGTAGCCCGCCAGTCCAAGCTCCTGACTTCGGCCACAGAAGACAACACTGGCCACTCACGTATGGCTCTTGTCTTTAACAGATCCACTGCAATGCCCTCTCCACTCACCATATGGACAAGAAAAGCCACTGGCGATAGCCAGAACTCATACTTTGAGAACTTGGAGTAGAGCTTATTTCTCCTCAGGTTATGCAACACCATCCGTAAATGGTTTACATGATCCTCTGTAGACTGAGAGTACACTAGAGTGTCATCAATAAAGATGATGACAAACAAATCCAAGTACTCCCTAAACGTTCGGTGCATTAGATCCATGAATACCGATGGTGTATTTGTTAGGCTAAATGACATGACAGTGAACTCGTAATGACCGTAGCATGTCCCAAATGCTGTCTTAGGAATGTCACATTCCTGAATCTTCAACTAATAATAGCCAGACTTCAAGTCTAACTTCGAGTAAATAGTTGATCCCACTAGCTGATCGAACAAGTCATCAATCTGTGGAATCAGATACTTGTTCTTTTTCGTCATCTTATTCAACTCTCGATAGTCAATACATAGCCGCAAGCTGCCGTCCTTCTTTTTCACAAATTGGACCGGAGCGCTCCAAGGTGACATACTAGGGCGTATAAGACCTTGCTCCAGCAACTCTTGCAGTTGAACCTTTAGTTCTGCCATCTCCTTTGGCGCAACACGATATGGCGAGCGGGCCACAGGTTTCGCACCTGGCACCAACTCAATCGAGAGGTCAGTCTTCCGTTGGGGAGGTAACCCCGGAAGATTCTTAGGAAACACATCAGCGGACATCGATACAATATGAACATCACTCATACTGGGCTTTGGCTCAACAGCCTCCAATAGCGTGAAAAATAATTTTGCGCCCTTCCGAACTGTCTTGACCACTTGAATAACAGTCATCAATGTCTTGCTTGACCCTCGCATTCCAACAAAGTTAATCTCTCGTTCGGTGTCTTGCCCTAGTGTGAATTCCTTAGAGTTGCAATCTATATAGGCACGCTGCTCCGAGAGCCAGTCCATACTAAAGATTACATCAAACTCTGATATTGGGAGCACAGATGCTTCCAAACCAAAAGCCCGACTTCCTATTTGCACCTCAACACAATAGGCCTGATCCACGCTCATCAAGCACCTGTTAGGAAGCAACACATTCACTTGACCTATCGGTGTAAATGAAGACACTCTGATGTGCTCTACGAAGTCCTCCGACAAAAAATAATGAGAAGCTCCCGTATCAAACAGTGCTCTTGCTGGACAATCCAATATCAGGACAAAGCCTAATGTAAACCAATCACACACACAAGTAACGCACAAGGTACTAAGTATGGAAAGCAGTAAAAACTGAAGCTTAACGCAACTCATACTTGTTATGACATCACTTTTTTTATGGCCTCCTATTGGCCAAGATTATAGACTCAGGGTTGTACTTGGGATGCAGTCGATTCTACCACTGTTTGAAGGATGGTATGAAAGATACCACCCCTGGTTAGACTGTTTAACTCTAGAGGGGGAGGGGGTGAATAGAGTATTTTAAAATCTTTTTAGATTTTTATTGCATAAGTAAAATAGTGATACTTATAAATGTAATCAGAGAGTGTAGAAATAAAACTAAGCTATTCAGCAATAAGCACACAAAAAGAAATAAGATAGCATCACAGACGACACAAGAATTTTCTAGTGGTTCCCCTAAAACTTGGGTACATCCACTCTTCTACCACCCTGGTAGGAATTTACTCAGGCTTTTGATCAGGTGCCCTGCTACCAATCAGGTTTTTGCTCAGGTGCCTGTCAGCACAAGATCTGCTTCAGGTATATCAGGAAACCCTTCAGGCTTTTGATCAGGTGCCTAAAAACTAAATCAAGTCTTTTGATCATGAGACTTGCAACCAAGTGTTTAACTTTTGAAGGGAGCTAGAACCCTGTGTACAGTGGGGTAAAATAAATAAAACCAGATGTTGTTTTCTCTTTTCTCAAAGCAACAGAGAAGACTTGTGGATCCTTGATGGTGTCAAAGCTCCCTCTGAGATGAAGTTCTGTTCAGGAAGAATGAGAGCTTTGCAGGGTGAGTAGGTCTTCTTGAAAAGTTCTCCAGAAAGCTGTAGACAGATAGAAATTAACTGTCTCTTGAAATCTTGATGGAGGGAGATCACTTGATGAAGACAGTCATAGCTTTTTCTTTGTGTATATCAGTTCTATCTTGTTCTCTATTGTGTTCTCTATGTGCTTTATTCTTCTCTAGTCTCTATCAACTGAAAGAGAAAATTATTTTATATATCTCGGTCTAATTCTCCTTTGGATTTTGAAATCCTTTTACATTAAATGCTGACTTCCTAGAGAATGTAATGCGGTTGGAGAGAACATCTGCATTAATGAATTTCCCCAACCGTCCTATTAAAAATAACAAGTAATATTCCTGATGAAGACCATAATCAATGTTGCCACTAACGGCTATATTCAGAGAATATAACCATTGATTATTCAGGAATTACTGCAAGAGAATAAGGACAAAATGAGGGAAAATTCCAAGTCTGGAACTCCACAGCAATCGTCGACCAGAGAACAGATTTCGTCGACCTAAGATCAAAGATCGTCGACTAGAGAAATCGTGTTCGTCGACCTGGGAAATCTTGTTCGTCGACCTAAGTTTAGCTAACTGCTTTCTGTGAAAAATTTCCCAAATCTGTGCTCTAAGTTCGTCGAGCTGGTAATATAACTTCGTCGACCTGAGTTCAAAGAAAGTATTCTGGACTAAATGAGTTGACGTGAACTTCCAGAATTCGTCGACCTGAGCTCGAATATCATCGAGATGAACTCAGAGAATTGATTCTTGTTGAGAACCAAGGTCCAGCGGGATTGGGTGTGTGTGGGACCGCATATTTGGGCTTCCCCATTGCGTTCCAGGTCTGGGTGTTGACCCCGGTGGGCCCCCCGTGTGGCGGAATATCCCCGCCATCCCGTGGATGGATTAGTCCCACATTGCCTGCAGCGGTTGGTCCTTGGTGTTTATGTACCCCCGTCCCCCCTTCCTACTACCTCGAGGTTTTGGGAAGATGTGTGGTGACGGGTGGTTTACACATGGTATCAGAGCCAGGTTGTCCTGCTGCGGGGGTGTATTGAGATTATATTAGCCAGCAGGACACGTGTGTGTGGGACCGCATGTTTGGGCTTTCCCCATCGCGTTCCAGGTCTGGGTGTTGACCCCGGTGAGCCCCCCTTGTGTGGCGGAATATCCCCGCGGTCCTGTGGTTGGGGTTAGTCCCACATCGCCTGCAGCAGACGATCTTTTGTGTTTATGTACCCCTGTACCCCCTTACCATCACCTCGGGGTTTTGGGAAGATGTGTGGTGATGGGTGGTTTACACATGGTATCAGAGCCATCCCGTTGTGGGGGTGTGTTGAGAACCAAGGTCTAGCGGGATTGGGTGTGTGTGGGACCGCATATTTGGGCTTCCCCATCGCATTCCAGGTCTGGGTGTTGACCCCGGTGGGCCCCCCGTGTGGCGGAATATCCCCGCCATCCCGTGGATGGATTAGTCCCACATTGCCTGCAGCGGTTGGTCCTTGGTGTTTATGTACCCCCGTCCCCCCTTCCTACTACCTCGGGGTTTTGGGAAGATGTGTGGTGACGGGTGGTTTACACATCGCGTTCCACACATGTGTAAACCACCCGTCACCACACATCTTCCCAAAACCCTGAGGTAGTAGGAAGGGGGGACAGGGGTACATAAACACCAAGGACCAACCGCTGCAGGCAATGTGGGACTAAACCATCCACGAGATGGAGGGGATATTCCGCCACACGGGGGCCCACCGGGGTCAACACCCAGACCTGGAACGTGATGGCGAAGCCCAAATATGCGATCCCACACACACCCAATCCTGCTGGACCTTGGTTCTCAACACACCCCCACAGCGGGATGGCTCTGATACCATGTGTAAACCACCCGTCACCACACATCTTCCCAAAACCCCGAGGTGATGGTAAGGGGGGACGGGGGTACATAAACACAAAGGATCGCCTGCTGCAGGCGATGTGGGACTAACCCCAACCACAGGACCGCGGGGATATTCCGCCACACAAGGGGGGCCCACTGGGGTCAACACCCAGACCTGGAACGCGATGGGGAAAGCCCAAACATGCGGTCCCACACACACGTGTCCTGCTGGCTAATATAATCTCAACAATTCTGAGTTCGTCAAGCTGAGTATGGCTTTCAGTCTGGCATTGACTGTACTTGTGATATCCATCAGCTTAAGGCTTCTCCAATTGAGAGATTCCTCAAGTTGCTTAGCCTCACATAGTTCTGTTTTTATAGAAATAATTTGTTCATTTGCTAAACTAGATCATCCTTAAGCTTAGTGTTTTCAGCAAATATATTATCAAATTCAGCTTGTCTATCTCTGAACATTTTGATTTCTTTTTCAAATTTTATTAGATCATTACATAAAGCTTTGAATTCATTTTTAAAATCAATAGAATTAAAGTCAAAGGAAGAGATTACCTGATCCTCTTCTGTGTCAGATTCCTCTTCAAATTCTTCAGAATGACTTTCTGCTTGATCTTCAGCACCAGGCCTGCTGCATGAGGCATTAATTGCCATGAGGCAAACTTCTCTTGTCTTGGCTTCTTCTTCATCTTCACTGGAACTGGAAGATGAGTGTTGGGTACATTGGAATATATGTACCTAATTTGAAGAAGCCTCACCCTACTCAATGATATACATCAAGGTGAATTTGATGTGTTTTGAGTTTATTTGTGCCGGTTAAGTAACTGCAGGATTGCAGGAAAAATTCTAAGTTCATGTGTCGACACCTAAAGGAGAAGTGTCGACACATATGAAGGCTTGTGTCGACACCTAGAGAAGCTGTGTCGACACTTGGAGTAATTGTGTCGACACCAGAAAGGCAGAGTCGACACCAGAAGAAAAGTGTCGACACATACAGGCAGTGTCGACACCCAGAGAAACTTTGTCGACATCAAATGCGTCGACACCAGGAGGCTGTGTCGACACTCAGCAAACTTCAACAATGTTAAAGTACATGTGTCGACACAAAGGAGATGTGTCGACACTCAGCAAAGTTTCAACACATGAAGGCATATGTCGACACAAAGGAGGTTGTGTCGACACTCAGCAAACTTAAACAAAGTTAAAGTACATGTGTCGACACAAAGGAGATGTGTCGACACTCAGCAAAGTTTCAACACATGAAGGCATGTGTCGACACAAAGGAGATGTGTCGACACTCAGCAAATTTCAACACAAGAAGGCTTGTGTCGACACAAAGGAGATGTGTCGACACACAGCAGAATTCAACTAAGTATTAAAGAAGAAGTACTTGTGTCGACACACAGAATCAGTGTCGACACATTCAACAGAAGATTTGTGTCGACACACAGAATCTGTGTCGACACATTCTGAAGAAGCAGTGTCGCGAAGCTGTTACAACAACACAAGGAGTTGTGTCGACACCAACAAGTCTAGTGTCGACACTTAGTCTACTTGTGTCGACACTTAGTTTATTTGTGTCGACACATAATGATTATCTATCTCGACACTTTCAGACAGTGACAGAGATTTCAAGAAGTGACTGGATGACTTGACAGCTGCCATTTCAACCGGTCAACTACAACTGTCAGAGCTGTCAGAAAGTTGTTAGAAACTGGATCAGCCGGTTACCTTGGAGGAAGACTGTTTAAAGACCTTTCTCCTTCAATAGAAAGTGATGATTATAAATTGACAATAATCAATCAAGAGATCTAACAACACAAAAGAAGAATACCTTCAACAGAAGATCTAAGAAGTTGGAGAGAGAGAGCTCCTTCTGAGAAGAGCAGCTGCTGAACCGGGCTGCAAAGTAAGATTCAGATTGAGATCTGAATCTCAATACAGAAGTTGATTGAAGATCATCTTCACAAGAGATTCAACCCTACTGTTTTCTAATTCAAGAAGCTTTGAAGAAAGCCAATGGAGGTTGATCTCTGCTAAGTTCTTCCAAGAACTCATCAAGAAGCCAGTCAACTCATCTCTCTCTTTCAGAGTTGTGGTTAATTACTTTGTATTATCAAAATATCTGTAGGATCTTGTATAGATCTGAGCTGCAAGCCTATTTTATAAAGGCTGAGTGTAGGAGACTGTGTGCTCTGAGTGTAGGTTTTGTTGAAGACTGAGGTAGGGCCTTGAGCCTGAGTTGTAGGAGACTTTGTTCTCTGAGTGTAGGTCTTGTTTAAGACTGGGTGGTAGGGCTTTATGCCTGAGTTGTAGGAGTGGGATCACTCTGAGTTGTAGGAACCTGTTTGAGGTTCTGAGCTGTAAGATCTGAGGATCTGAGAAGAAGTGTTGAAGTTAGGCTGAATCTAGTACACTATTAGATAGGCGAAGGGGGAAAGTGGATGTACCCAGACCTTGGGGAACCACTATAAATCCTGTGTGCACTCTGTGTATGTTTGATTGTATGGTTGCTGTGTTGTGATAATTGTAGAATTGCATGTACTGCACAGTATTTCTGCCTTAAATTTAAAAAGATTAAGTTCACCTATTCACCCCCCCCCCCTTCTAGGTGTATAGGCACTATTTCTTTCAAGTGGTATCAGAGGGAGGTTAATCAAAAAGGACATAACAGTCTGAGTAAGATCCTGTAGGCAGAATCAGAACAATCAAGAATCAAGAAAATGAGTTCTAGTGAGAATCACAAAGAGCTAGGATCCATGAAATTTCCAATATGCAGAAAAGAGATTTTTGGCATATGGAAAGAGAGGGTTAGACTCTTTATGGAAGCATCTGACCCAAGAATATACATTACAGTCAAAGAAGGGTCATATGTACCAATGAAGATATCCATTCTAGATGCCAATCAGAAAACTCCTAAGGACTATTCAGAAATGACTAAAGATGAAAAAATTTTGGTCACTATGGATAAGAGGGCCCAGAATATTATTGTAAGTGCAATTGATGATGCAACATTTCAGAACCTAATACATTGTAAGACCTCAAAAGAAATGTGGGACACACTAATAGTCTACATAGTGGGATCAGAAGAAGTAAGACAAGACAGGAAGTCTTTGTTAAATCAGGAATATGAAAGCTTCAGACAAGGAAAGTCTGATAGCATTACTGAATGTTACAAGAAGTTCTATAGGATAGTCAATGAATTGATGTCCTATGGAAGAGAATTCAGCAACTATGAGCTGAATGACAAGTTCTTAAGATCCCTGACTAAGGACTGGGACACCAAGATTTGTGCCATTAGGGAAATGACCAAATTAGCTGAAATACCTCCTCCAACTTTGTTTGGAAAACTGTTATCTTATGAAATGCAGTTAATGGTTAGAAAGGAGGAAGAGAAGACTACTAGAGTGGAGCACAAGGAAAGAGCTATGACCTTCAAGACTGAAGCCACTAGGAAGTATAGAAGCAAGTCTCCATCTCCACCTCAAATAGTTGCTGAGACTGTCACAGAAAATTCAGATAGCAAGAATTCAGAAAACAGTGAAAGTGATGAAGACTTTGCAGCTTTCACTAGGCATTTTCAAAAGTTTCTGAAGAAGAAGCAGTGGAGGTCTAAGCCTACCACTTCTCAGCCAAAAGAAGACTATTATCAGAAAAGAAAGTCATCAAGGAATGACAGAAGTAGATCCAAGCCCAGCAAAACTACATCTTCAAAAATTGTGTGATATTGCTGCAATAGACAGGGACATATAGTAGCTGACTGTCCAGAAAAGAGGAAGCAGTCAACTGACAAGAAGAAGACTCAGTTTAAGGGCAAAAAGGAAAAGTCCTTTGTTGCTAAGAAAGACAAAAGTTTGACTGATCAGTCATCTTCAGAAACAGATTCAGAAGCTGAAGCCTATATTGGATTGTTTGCTGAAGAGGAGGAAGATGAGTTCATGCAGCTGATGAATTCAATTTATGAGCATGAGGACAATCAGTGCAAAGGGCTGATGGCATTATCTGAAGGAGACAAAATCCAGGATTAGCCTGGACCAAGTAAGGTACAAAGTTATTCTACTAGTTCAATTTCTTGTACTGAGTTAGAATCAGATACATCTGCATCAAGTGATGTGGGTGGGTCTGAATCTGAAGGAGATATTCATCAGTTAATTGATGAATATAGGGACTTGTTGCAGGCCTTGAAGAAAAACAAAACGTTAGTCAAAACTCAGGCAAAGGAGATTGCTAGTCTTAGATTGGCTGCTGCTGATTCAGACAAGTTGTTTGATCAGAAACTAAATGAAATAGCCAGGCTGAAGAACATTACTGTTATTCAGATGGGTATTATTACATTTAAGAATGATCAAATTAGAAATCTAGAGGTTAGACTTCAGAAGGATAGAGAAATTATAGCAAGTTTTTCTAAACCAAAATCTGTTTTACCTTTGATAGATGAGTTTGTACATCAAAAGGGTAAGACTGGATTGGGGTTTACAAAACCTGCCTGGACAGCTAGGTCCAAATCTAAGGGCAAAGCCCCAGCACTCAACAAGAAGCCTGTTGTAGATAAAACAGCCAGGGTTGTACCTAAACAAAGGTACAACAGATTTGAGTGCTGGTGTTGTGGCAAGGTAGGCCACTTTGTCATAGATTGTTGGCACAATTCAAGTGTCAAGAAGAGCTACAGGTAGTTTTGTTAAAAGTCAGACTAACTTGCACCAAGGACCCAAGAGTTATTTGGGTTCTAAGGTTAAGTAATCTGTTTTGCAGGTGAGTTCAAGTGGTCATGCCCCTATATGGTACTTGGACAGTGGATGTTCCAGGCACATGACTGGAACTAGGGGGTTGCTGAAGGACTATACATCTGTCAAGGATGGCCCTAAAGTTACCTTTGGTGGTTCAGAAAAAGGAATCATCAAAGGCTTTGGTAACATTTCTAGCAACCAAATTACAATTACTCAAGTGGCTTATGTAATAGGTTTGAAACATAACCTCATTAGCATAAGTCAGCTGAGTGATTTAGGATATGACATCTCATTTGTCAAGGATGGTTGTCATATCAAAAGGTCAAGTGATCAAAAGATCATTCTGACTGGATATAGGAAGAGAAATGTCTATTGTCTTGACTTTGTATGTGAGAACAAAGTTTCTCCTATTTGTCTTGTAGCTGATGAGAAAGTCTCACATTGTGTTAAATGGCACAAGAGGCTGGCTTATCTTAACTATAAGACAATTGACCAACTCTTTAGCAAAGAGTTAGTGAGGAATGGTCCTCAGGTTAAGTGTATAAATGATGAGATATGCTCAGCTTGTCAAAAAGGCAAGCAGACCAAATCCACCTTTCATAGCCTTGAGAACAAGGATTCTGTGAGGTGTTTATACCTCTTGCATATGGATCTTTTTGGTCCTATGCCAGTTCACAGCCTTGGTAGGAAGGTCTACACATTTGTGGTTGTAGATAACTATTCAAGGTTTTCCTGGGTGTTCTTCCTTAGACAAAAATCTGAAACCTCAAGTATCTTATATAGTTTTGTTAAACAAATTCAGAATGAATTGGACAGTACATTGGTCAAAATCAGAAGTGACCATGACACTGAATTTCAGTCTGAAAGTATGGCAAAACTGTGTGAAGAATTTGGAATTTTTCAGGAATTTTTGTTGGGTATATTGGAATATATGTACCTGATTTGAAGAAGCCTCACCCTACTCAATGATATACATGAAGGTGTATTTGATGTGTTTTGAGTTTGTATGTGCAGGTTAAGTAATTGCAGGGAAAAGCATAAAAGATTCTAAGTCCATGTGTCGACACCTAGAAGAAAAGTGTCGACACTTAAGAAGGCTTGTGTCGACACCTAGAGAAGCTGTGTCGACACTTGGAGTAATTGTGTCGACACCAGGAAGGCAAAGTCGACACCAGAAGAAAAGTGTCGACACATACAGGCAGTGTCGACATATAGTGAAGAATTGTCTAAAGAACAGTGTCGACACTTAGACGCAGTGTCGACACCCAGAGAAACTTTGTTGACAGCAAAAGTGTCGACACTAGGAGGCTGTGTCGACACTCAGCAAACTTCAACAAAGTTCAAGTATATGTGTCGACACTAAGAAGATGTGTCGACACTCAGCAAAAGTTTCAATACAGAAGGCATGTGTCGACACTAAGAAGATGTGTCGACACTTAGCAAGTTTCAACACAAGAAGATGTGTCGACACAAATGAGTTGTGTCGACACTTAGCAGAATTCAACTAAGTATTAAAGAAGAAGGCTCGTGTCGACACAACAGAATCAGTGTCGACACATTCTGAAGAAGCAGTGTCGAGAAGCTGTTACAACAACACAAGGAGTTGTGTCGACACCAACAAGGCTAGTGTCGACACTTAGTCTACTTGTGTCGACACTTAGTCTATTTGTGTCGACACATAAAGACTATCTGTCTCGACACTTTCAGACAGTGACAGAGATTTCAAGAAGTGACTGGATGACTTGACAGATGCCATTTCAACCGGTCAACTACAACTGTCAGAGCCATCAGGAAGTTGTTAGAAACCGGATCAGCAGGTTACCTTAGAGGAAGTCTATTTAAAGACCTTTCTCCTTCAACAGAAAAAATGATTTAGTGGATCAATGAATTGAAAAACAACTCAACAAAGAAGAAGACCTTCAAGAGAAGATCTAAGAAGTTGGAGAGAGAGAGCTCCTTCTAAGAAGACCAGCTGTTGAACCAGGCTGTTAAGTAAGTTTCAGATTGAGATCTGATTCTCAAGACAACAGTTGATTGAAGCTCATCTGCACAAGAGATTCAACCCTACTATGTTCTAATTCAAGAAGCTTTGAAGAAAGCTAAGGGAGGTTGATCTCTGCCAAGTTCTTCCAAGAACTCATCAAGAAACCAGTCAACTCATCTCTCTCTTTCAGAGTTGTGGTTAAACACTTTGTAAATCTTATTTTCTGTAGGATCCTTAGGGATCTGAGCTGTAAGCCTATTTTATAAAGGCTAAGTGTAGGAGACAGTGTTCTCTGAGTGTAGGTCTTATTGAAGACTGAGGTAGGGCCTAGGGCCTGAGTTATAGGAGACCTTCTTCTCTGAGTGTAAGAGTTGTAGGAGTGGGATCACTCTGAGTTGTAGGAACCTATTTGGGGTTCTAAGTTGTAAGATCTGAGGATCTGAGAAGAAGTGGAGAATTTAGGCCAAATCTTGTACACTACTAGATAGGCGAAGGGGGAAAGTGGATGTACCCAGACCTTGGGGAACCACTATAAATCCTGTGTGCACTCTGTGAATGTATGCTTGTATGGTTGCTGTGCTGTGATACTTGTAGAATTGCAATTACTGTACTGTATTTCTGCCTTTAAAGTTAAAAAGATATAGGTCACCTATTCACCCCCCCCCCCCTCTAGGTGTTTAGACACTATTACTTTCAAGTGGTATCAGAGGGAGGTTACTCAAAAAGGACATAATAGTCTGAGTAAGATCCTGTAGGCAGAATCAGATTAATCAAGATTCAAGAAAATGGGTTCAACTGAGAATCACAAAGAGCTGTGGTACATGAAGTTGCCAATCTGTAGGAAAAAGATTTTTGGCATATGGAAAGAGAGGGTTAGACTTTTTATGGAAGCCTCTAACCCAAGAATATACATTACAGTCAAAGAAGGGGCATATGTGCCAATGAAAGTATCTGTTCTGGATGCAAATCAAAGAACTCCCAAAGACTATTCAGAAATGACTAAAGATGAGATTATTCTGGCCACTATGGACAAGAGGGCCCATAATATTATTGTTAGTGCAATTGATGATGCCACATTTCAGAATTTAATTCACTGTAAAACTTCTAAAGAAATGTTGGACACTTTAATAGTCTACATGGAAGGGTCTGAAGAAGTAAGACAGGACAGGAAGTCCTTGTTAAATCAAGAATATGAAAGCTTCAGACAAGGAAAGTCTGATAGCATTACTGAATGCTATAAGAAATTCTATAGGATTGTTAATGAGTTGATGTCCTATGGAAGAGAATTCAGCAACTATAAGCTGAATGACAAGTTTTTAAGATCCCTGACTAAGGACTGGGATACCAAGATCTATGCCATTAAGGAAATGGCCAAATTAGCTGATATTCCTCCTCCAACTTTGTTTGGAAAACTGTTATCTTATGAGATGCAGTTAATGGTTAGATAGGAGGAAGAGAAGACTACAAGAGTGGAGCAAAAGGAAAGAACTGTGGCATTCAAGACTGAAGCCACTAGGAAATATAAAAGCAAGTCTCCATCTCCATCTCAAAAAGTTGTTGAGGCTGAGACAGATGAGTCAGAAAGCAAGAACTCAAACAGCAGTGAAAGTGATGAGGATTTTGCTGCTTTTACAAGGCAGTTTCAAAAGTTTCTAAAGAAGAAGCAGTGGAGGTCTAAGCCATCCACTTCACATACAAAAGATAACTATTATCAGAACAGGAAGTCATCAAGGAATGACAGAAGAAAGTCCAAGCCAAGTAAAACTACATCCTCAAAGATAGTATGCTATTGTTGTAATATACAAGGACATATAGTAGCTGACTGTCCAGAAAAGAGGAAAGAGTCAACTGACAAGAAGAAGACTCAGTTCAAGGGCAAAAAGGAAAGGTCCTTTGTTGCCAAGAAGGATAAGAGTTTGACTGATCAGTCATCTTCAGAGACAGATTCAGAAACTGAAGCCTATATTGGACTGTTTGCTGAAGAGGAGGAAGATGAGTTCATGCAGTTAATGAACTCAATTTATGAGCATGAGGACAATCAGTACAATGGACTGATGACCTTAATAGAAGGAGACAAGTTCCAGGATCAGCCTGGACCAAGTAAGGTACAATGTCTTTCAGATTATAGTACTGATTCAGAATCAGATACATCTGCATCAAGTGATGTGGGCGGGTCTGAATCTGAGGGTGATATTCATCAGTTGATGGATGACTATAGAGATGTATTGCAGGCACTTAAGAAGAGCAAAAATCTGGTCAAAACACTGACTAAGGAAATTGCTAATCTTAAGTTGGCAGCTGCTGATTCAGATAAAGTGTTAGATCAGAAACTAAATGAAATAGCCAGGCTGAAGAACATTACTGTTATTCAGATGAGTAATATTACATTTAAGAATGATCAAATTAGGAATCTGGAGGTTAGACTTCAGAAGGAGAAGGATATTGTAGCAAGTTTTTCGAAACCAAAATCTGTTCTACCTTTGATAGATGAGTTTGTACCTCATAAGGGTAAAACTGGATTGGGGTTTACAAAACCTGCCTGGACAGTAAAGTCCAAATCTAAGGGCAAAGCCCCAGTACTCAACAAGAAGCCTGCTGTAGATAAAACAGCCAGGGTTGTACCTAAACAAAGGTACAACAGATTTGAGTGCTGGTGTTGTGACAAGGTAGACTACTTTGCCATAGATTGTTGGCACAATTCAAGTGTCAAGGAGATTAGCAAACTACCTGCTAGAAGAGCTATAGTTAGTCTTGTTAAAAGTTAAACTAACCTGCACCAAGGACCCAAGAATTATTTGGGTTCTAAGGTTAAGTAACCTGTTTTGCAGGTGAGTCCTGGCCATGCCCCTATATGGTACTTGGACAGTGGATGTTCCAGGCATATGACTGGAACTAGGGGATTGCTGAAGTACTATACACCAATCAAGGATGGTCCTAAAGTTACCTTTGGTGGTTCAGAAAAAGGGATCATCAAAGGCTTTGGTAACATTTCAAGTAACCTGATTACAATTACTCAAGTAGCTTATGTAAAGGTTTTGAAACATAACCTCATTAGCATAAGTCAGCTGAGTGATTTAGGATATGACATCTCATTTGTCAAGGATGGTTGTCATATTAGTAGGTCAAGTGATCAAAAGATCATTCTGACAGGATATAGGAAGAGAAGTGTCTATTGTCTAGACATTATGTGTGAGAACATTATTTCTCCTATTTGTCTTGTAGCTGATGAGAAAGTCTCACATTGTGTTAAATGGAACAAGAGGCTGACTCATCTTAACTATAAGACAATTGGCCAACTCTTTAGCAAAGAGTTAGTGAGGAATGGTCCTCAGGTTAAGTGTATAAAGGTTGGGATATGCTCAACTTGTCAAAAGGGCAAGCAGATCAAATCCACCTTTCATAGCCTTGAGAACAAAGATACTGTGAGGTGTCTATACCTCTTGCATATGGATCTTTTTGGTCCTATGCCAGTTCACAGCCTAGGTAGGAAGGTCTATACATTTGTGGTAGTTGATGACTACTCAAGGTATTCCTGAGTGTTCTTCCTAAGGCAAAAATCTGAAACACCAAGTATCTTGTATAGTTTTGTTAAACAAATTCAGAATGAATTGAACAGTACAGTGGTCAAAATCAGAAGTGACCATGGTACTGAATTTCAGTCTGAAAGTATGACAAAACTGTGTGAAGAGTTTGGAATTTTTCAGGAATTTTCCTCACCAAGAACACCTTAGCAAAATGGTATTGCTGAAAGGAAAAATAGAGCCTTGATAGAGGCTGGTAGAACCCTATTGAGTGACACTTCTCTCCCAGAATATTTCTGGGCTGAGGCAGTTAATACTGCATGTCATGTAATCAATAGGGCTACTATCACTAAAAGCCACAAGAAGACCCCCTATGAGATTGTGAAGGGCGGAAAACCAAATCCATCCTATTTCAGGATCTTTGGTTGCAAGTGCTATATCCTTAATAATGGTAAGTCTTATCTAACTAAGTTTGCTGCCAAATCCCAAGAGGGGATCTTTGTTGGGTACATCAATAATAGTAAGGCTTATAGGGTCTACAACTTGATTACTCAAGCTGTAGAAGAGTCTGTTCATGTAGTTTTTGATGAAGCTAGACTCATTAACAATGAATTGCCTAGAAGTGTTTGCAGCTCCACAGGTGTAACTGAGAAGATGGACAAGCTTACTATTGCAGAAGGTTCTACTGCAAGTCAACAAGTGGATGATAGTGGCTGTTGTCCAGGGGGAGTACAAGATACACCTGATGCTGAAGAAGACCAAGGGGTGCAGCAAGTTGAAGAGACTGAAGGTTTACAACCTGAAGACAGGCGCTGCCTCCAGCAAACAGGCATTTAAAGGATCATCCAGCAAATCAAATTATTGGAGATCTCAGACAAGGGGTACAAACAAGGAGCAAGAATCTAAGTACAGTTCTCTACTCCAGCTTTCTATCCCAAGTAGAGCCAATGAAATTTGAAGAAGCAATCCTAGACCCTCATTGGATTAAGGCAATGCAAAAGGAGCTGAACCAGTTCAAAAGATGTAAAGTCTGGGAGCTAGTTCCTAAACCAAAGGACCACAACATTATTGGAACTAAGTGGATCTTTAGAAACAAGTTGGATGAGAATGGAGTAATTATAAAGAACAAAGCTAGACTTGTTGCAAAAGGATATAGTCAGGAAGAAAGTATTGATTTTGATCAGACCTTTGCTCCAGTAGCAAGACTGGAAGCAATAAGGATGTTCCTTGCCTATGCAACATTTCAAGGGTTCAAGGTATACCAAATGGATGTTAAGTCAGCTTTTCTGAATGAAATCTGAAGGAAGAAGTCTATGTAGAACAGCCATCAGGTTTTGTTGATTCTACTAAACCTAATTATGTTTATAGACTTAGGAAGGCTTTGTATGGGTTAAAACAAGCCCCTAGGGCTTGGTATGAAACCCTGTCTACTTTCCTCATTGAGAATAAATTCTCAAGGGGGAAAATAGATAAGACTCTATTCCTTAGGGAATTCAGAGGCAAGATCATCTTAGTCCAAATATATGTAGATGATATAATATTTGGGTCTACAGAAAGTAGTCTTTGCAGGAAGTTTGCAAAACTAATGCAAGGACAATTTGAAATGAGCAGTATGGGGGAACTTAAGTTCTTCTTGGGTCTCCAAGTTAGACAGACTGAAGATGGATTATCCATATGCCAGTCTAAGTTCACCCTAGAGTTGATAAGGAAGTATGGTATGGAGTCATCCAGTACCATGAAAACTCCTATAGGGTTAAGAATGTTTCTAAACAAAGATGATGCAGTGAAATCTGTAGATGAGACTTTGTATAGAGGGATAGTTGGCTCCCTACTGTATTTGACTGCTATTAGACCAGATATCATGTATGCTACATGTGTCTGTGCTAGCTACCAAGCTTGCCCTAAAGAATCTCATTTGACAGTAGTCAAAAGAATTTTGAGATATCTAAAGGGCACACCTTATCTAGGCCTTTGGTACCCTAGGAATGGAGATTTTGAACTGACAGGTTATTCAGATGCAGATTTTGCAGGCTGCAAGGAAGACAGGAAGAGTACCACAGGAACCTGTCAATTTCTAGGTGGAAGGCTGGTGTCATGGAGTAGCAAGAAGCAAACCAGTGTGGCTATCTCCACAGTAGAGTCAGAGTATGTTGCTGCAGGAAGCTGATGTGCACAACTACTATGGATACAACATCAGCTAGAAGATTATGGTATTCAAGTAAGTAGAACACCTTTATTTTGTGATTCTACTAGTGTCATTTCTATTGCAAATAATCCTGTCTCCCATAGTAGGACTAAGCACGTAGAAATAAAATACCATTTTCTAAGAGAACATGTAGAAAAAGGAGACATTTCCTTAGAGTATATAAATACAGATAATCAGCTAGCAGATATGTATACTAAGCCCTTAGATGAAACCATATTCAATAAGTTTAAAATTGAATTAGGGATGATAAACTTAGAATAGTTTACAAAATATTGGCTAAGTAAAATTGTGTCGACACACAGAGTTGTCTGTGTCGACACATAGAAGTGGTGTCGACATTTCAGAGAAATGGTGTCGACACATCTAGGAAGTCTGTGTCGACACTTCAGAGAATTAGTGTCGACACATGCAGTGTAGGTGTCGACACATCCAAGGTGGTGTCGACACTTAGGATTTACACGGAATTAGTCTAGTTGAGTCTCGACTAAGTGTCGAGCTGAGATATATTAGTGTCGACACATATATTCTGTCGACTATATTGGTGTCGAAACATAGTTGTCGAGATATTAGTAGTAAGTGTCGACACTTATCAACAGTGTTGACACATTTCAAGTATGTTAACGTGCCTTTTCACCTTCAATTCTAGAAAGGTATAAATAGTTTTTTCCCCATTGTTTGTCGACATGCTCACCAAAGTTTCGAGACCAAACTTGTGTGTCGACATCTCTCTTCTCTAGATTCAAAATTTCTTCAAACCCTAATGGCGCCCAAGCTAGAAGAGAACATTAATGAAGGATATGAGCTCGTGCGACACTCCTTTGATGACGCGGAACCCGAAATCCAAGGTGTGGTAACCCTAATTGTCGAGACTGGATTAGAGTACCTTGTATCAGAACCAATCAAGATCTGGAAGAAGGAAGTCCTCGAATTCTTGAGTGCAGCTACTCTTGATGAATCAGGACGAAAGTCAAGATCACACAGAAAAGTCTAAGAAGGTACTTCAACTACCAAGAACAAAAGAGGAAGAAGATGTATCTGCTTCTAAGACTAGAGAGGTATTGAAATGGTGTGGATTAGACTCAAACCTGAAAATTGGATCAGTTTTCAACAGAAAAGGAATGAACATACAAGAAAAGTTTCTATCTGAAATAGTAGGAAAAGTAATTTTGATCAAGTCTGGAGTACATGACAGAATTTCAGCTTATATGTTCAGTTTGATGACAAGGATAATCTTCAAACTTACAACTGATTGGTCAGCAGTTATGTTTGATAAGATAAAAGAGAGCCTGAAGAAACCCAATCTGGGTAGAATACTGAGTTTTTACTTAGCTGGCAGTATCCCTGAAGTGATGAACCAAGCAGCAGGTTCAAAGATAAACCACATGAGGAGAATGGATTTTAGGATTATCTCCAGGTGGGATAGAGTATTAACAAAGGAAATGCCCACTCCAGAAAAAGAAACACCCCAGAAGAAGAAGAAGAAGACAGCCATTGTGACACAGGAATCCTCAAGTAGCTCTGAAGAACAAGTGGTTTTTAGTTCTGATGATGGAGGAGATGACAATGCTGGACAGTCACCAGCAAGACAAGAAGATGCTCAGAGGCAGGGGGAGCTACCCTCAGCTAGCCCAATTCACCTGGATCCACCCCAGGGGGAGCCTCTACATGTGGATGAGCCAACTCCATTTGAGAGTGAAAGGGCTACCAAACCATTCTAGAGGTAATTACTGAAGTGAATCAATTAATTTTTCCTATTGAGGATGATGTTTTGACTGAATCATTACTTGATATTGATCAGCAAACACAGATACATAGTCAACCCCAGGATGTGGTCATGGAGGACACATCAGTTACTGATAAAGAGGTATTAGATGCTCCTGAGCACAGAGATTCACCAATCCAACCTCAACATGAGTCTATTCTAGAGGAGCTATTCCCTGATCTTGTACAGACAGATCTTGAGAGAGAAATAGCAGCTGTTGAGGGGGAGAAAGTTAATATTGAGGGGGAGCAAATAGAGGAGACTGCTAGACAAGAGAATGTGGAGCCAAAGGATGCTGAACAAATACAAAGGACTGAGAAGGAGTTACCTCCTAATCCTAAGGATAGAGTAGATATTGCTAGCACTTCTGCTTCAGAGGATGAAGAGGTGGCTAAAGACAAGAAAAGGAATTTCCAGGTCTTCAAGAGAAGAAGGCAGAACTACAAGAAAGCATTGCAGACAATTGCTCCACAGCCTGCCCCATCTATTGATTATAGTTCTCTGATGGTGACATTGCAAATCAAGATGGATGAGCAAAGGACAGCTCTAGAAAAGTATATGGATGAAGAGCATAAATCATTGCAATTTGATCTAGCACAAGACATCAAATCAATCAGATTTGAAGTGAATCAAAATAAGAAGGAAATGACTGAATGTTTCCATAAAGGAGAGAATGCAGTAGTCTATCTGGCTACTCATCAAGAGAATATTAAGAAACAGATTGAAGACTTGGCAGTCAAACAAGGCTATGTTCTGGAAAACGAAATAAGAATGAATGATAATTTAACTGAATCACACAATGTGATAGTTACTGAAATGCAGACTCTAGCTGCTGCTCAAACTACAGCAAGGACTGCTGCCAAGGCTGAATTTGATAAGCACCTACAAGAGAGCATCACTGCTGTTAAAACTGCGATTGGAGAATCTCAAAAGGCAATAACTGACAAGCTCCAAAGGTTGAAACCTTTTTATAAGGATGGAGTTAACTATCTGAATGCTCAGATAAGATTCCAAAAGGATGATCTTAGGGATCACATAGAGAGAGAAGTCATAAAGGGGGAGAGGGTTTTAGTCAAGGCAGGCTCTGATCATGCAAAATGGATTTCAAACTCGATCAGAGCTACCCTTGGATATCCACCCCTATGTGATGATGATAATATGGCAGAGTCTGGCATCAATCCTGCATACTTTGGAGGAGAGCAAGCTGAAGTGGCTCAGGTGATATATCCTCCTGCAGAGTTTGATATGATACATCAGGAGGTACAGTCAATGTATAGTCCTCCTGAGGGTAATCATAATGTTATTCTTGAAAAAGTTGTACAGCCTGTGCTAGAGGCAATCTTAAAAGAGCAAGAGGCATTACTGAAAGAACAAGAGGCCCAATTATCTAAGAAAAGATTCAGAGAGCAAGCTGAATTAAGGACAGATTTTGAACAATGGATCCCACATGCAGGAATATTATTTTGACTGCTTGGAAGGCTGCTAAGGACAATATCCTGGATAGAGGCAAATGGTATTCTGAACAGGAGTGGAGAAAACATGAGAATAGGCAAGAGGCCATAGTACAATATAGAAGGAAGGCTAAACTGGGGAAGCTACCTCCTAATGCACAGTAGCCTAGCAAGTATTTCTCTAAGCCTTATCACTATTTTGAAAGGCAGAAGATAAAGGATGAAGAGCTGAAAAATAAAGATCTCAAAGGGAAGAAGCCTGTTGATGACAATGAAGCTCCTGTTCAAGCAAAGATTCAATCTGGAAAGGGGATTGTTATCAAGGAACCTGAGCAGCCTTAGGATAGAAATTTTCTTAAGTTTACAATTTGTAATCATTTGCATTTAACTCTATGTAAACTTTTGATTAATGAAAATGTTTGGAGTTGTAAAAACAATGATATATATTCAATCTATTACTTTATTGTTCTGAGATAATTGATTTTACATGTTTTGGTTATACATGTTTAATATTTTCCCTGTCATTTAATATTGTTGTACATCATACTGAGAATTTGTTATGTATGGTGTATATCATTGACTAAGGGTTATGACTTCTCCAAATAGGGGGAGATTGTTGGGTATATTGGAATATATGTACCTGATTTGAAGAAGCCTCACCCTACTCAATGATATACATCAAGGTGTATTTGATGTGTTTTGACTTTGTATGTGCAGGTTAAGTAATTGCAGGGAAAAACATAAAAGATTCTAAGTCCATGTGTCGACACCTAGAAGAAAAGTGTCGACACTTAAGAAGGCTTATGTCGACACCTAGAGAAGATGTGTCGACACTTGGAGTAATTGTGTCGACACCAGGAAGGCAGAGTCGACACCAGAAGAAAAGTGTCGACACATACAGGCAGTGTCGACATATAGTGAAGAATTATCTAAAGAACAGTGTCGACACTTAGATGCAGTGTCGACACCCAGAGAAACTTTGTCGACAGCAAAAGTGTCGATACTAGAAGGCTGTGTCGACACTCAGCAAACTTCAACAAAGTTCAAGTACACGTGTCGACACTAAGAAGATGTGTCGACACTCAGCAAAAGTTTCAACACAGAAGGCATGTGTTGACACTAAGAAGATGTGTCGACACTTAGCAAGTTTCAACACAAGAAGATGTGTCGACACAAAGGAGTTGTGTCGACACTTAGCAGAATTCAACTAAGTATTAAAGAAGAAGGCTTGTGTCGACACAACAGAATCAGTGTCGACACATTCTGAAGAAGCAGTGTCGAGAAGATGTTACAACAACATAAGGAGTTGTGTCGACACCAACAAGGCTAGTGTCGACACTTAGTCTACTTGTGTCGACACTTAGTCTATTTGTGTCGACACATAAAGACTATCTGTCTCGACACTTTCAGACAGTGACAGAGATTTCAAGAAGTGACTGGATGACTTGACAGCTGTCATTTCAACCGGTCAACTGCAACTGTCAGAGCCATTAGGAAGTTGTTAGAAATTGGATCAGCCTGTTACCTTGGATGAAGTCTATTTAAAGACCTTTCTCCTTCAACAGAAAAAATGATTTAGTGGATCAATGAATTGAAAAACAACTCAACAAAGAAGAAGACCTTCAAGATAAGATCTAAGAAGTTGGAGAGAGAGAGCTCCTTCTAAGAAGACCAGTTGTTGAACCAGGCTGTTAAGTAAGTTTCAGATTGAGATCTGATTCTCAAGACAGCAGTTGATTGAAGATCATCTGTACAAGAGATTCAACCCTACTGTATTCTAATTCAAGAAGCTTTGAAGAAAGCCAAGGGAGGTTGATCTCTGCCAAGTTCTTCTAAGAACTCATCAAGAAACCAGTCAACTCATCTCTCTCTTTCAGAGTTGTGGTTAAACACTTTATAAATCTTATTTTTTGTAGTATCCTTAGGGATCTGAGCTGTAAGCCTATTTTATAAAGGCTGAGTGTAGGAGACAGTGTACTCTGAGTGTAGGTCTTGTTGAAGACTGAGGTAGGACCTAGGGCCTGAGTTGTAGGAGACCTTGTTCTCTGAGTGTAAGAGTTGTAGGAGTGGGATCACTCTGAGTTGTAGGAACCTGTTTGGGGTTCGGAGTTGTAAGATCTGAGGATCTGAGAAGAAGTGGAGAAGTTAGGCTGAATCTAGTACACTACTAGATAGGCGAAGGAGGAAAGTGGATGTACCCAGACCTTGGGGAACCACTATAAATCCTGTGTGCACTCTGTGAATGTATGCTTGTATGGTTGTTGTATTGTGATACTTATAGAATTGCAATTACTGTACTGTATTTCTGCCTTTAAAGTTTAAAAGATATAGGTCACATATTCACCCCCCCCCCCTCTAGGTGTTTAGGCACTATTACTTTCAATTTTCCTCACCAAGAACACCTCAGCAAAATGGTATTGCTGAAAGGAAAAATAGAATCTTGATAGAGGCTGGTAGAACCCTATTGAGTGACACTTCTCTCCCAGAATATTTCTGGGCTGAGGCAATAAATATTGCTTGTCATGTGATCAATAGGGCTACTATCACCAAGAGCCACAAGAAGACTCCCTATGAGATTGTGAAGGGCAAAAAACCAAATTTATCTTATTTCAGGATCTTTGGTTGCAAGTGCTATATCCTTAACAATGGATAGTCTTATCTAACTAAGTTTGCTGCCAAATACCAAGAGGGGATCTTTGTTGGGTACAACAATAATAGTAAGGCTTATAGGGTTTACAACTTGATTACTCAAGTTGTAGAAGAGTCTGTTCATGTAGTTTTTGATGAAGCTAGACTCATTAACTGTGAATTGCCAAGAAGTGTTTGCAGCTCCACAGGTATAACTGAGAAGATGGACAAGCTTACTATTGCAGAAGGATCTACTGCAAGTCAGCAAGTGGAAGATAGTGGCTGCTGTCCAGGGGGAGTACAAGATGCTCCTGATGCTGAAGAAGATCAAGAGGTGCAGCTAAATGAAGAGAATGTAGTGTATAACCTGAAGACAGGCTGCCTCCAGCTAATAGGCATTTAAAGGATCATCCAGCCAATCAAATAATTGGAGATCCCATACAAGGAGTGCAAACAAGGAGCAGAAATCTAAGTACAGTACTTTACTCCAGTTTTCTATCCTAAGTAGAGCCAAAGAAATTTGAAGAAGCAATCCTAGACCCTCATTGGATTGAGGCCATGCAAGAGGAGCTGAACCAGTTCCAAAGATGCAAAGTCTGGGAGCTAGTTCCTAAACCAAAAGATCACAACATTATTGGAATTAAGTGGATCTTTAGGAACAAGTTGGATGAGAATGGAGTCATTATAAAAAAATAAAGCTAGACTTGTTGCAAAAGGATATAGGCAGGAAGAAGGTATTGATTTTGATCAGACCTTTACTCCAGTAGCAAGACTGGAGGCAATAAGGATGTTCCTTGCCTATGCAACATTTCAAGGATTTAAGGTATATCAAATGGATGTTAAGTCAGCTTTTCTGAATGGAAATCTGAAGAAAGAAGTCTATGTAGAGTAACCATCAGGTTTTGTTGATTCCCTTAAACCTGATTATGTATATAGACTTAGGAAGGCTTTGTATGGGTTAAAACAAGCCCCTAGGGCTTGGTATGAAACTCTGTCTAGTTTCCTCATTGAGAACAAATTCTCAAGGGGGAAAATAGACAAGATTCTATTCCTTCGGGAATCCAGAGGCAAGATTATCTTAGTCCAAATATATGTAGATGACATAATATTTGGGTCTACAGAAAATAGTGTTTGCAGAAAGTTTGCAAAACTTATGCAAGGATAATTTGAAATGAGCAGTATGGGGAACTTAAGTTCTTCTTGGGTCTCCAAGTTAGACAGACTGAAGATGGCTTGTCCATATGCCAGTCAAAGTTCACCCTAGAGTTAATAAAGAAGTATGGTATGGAATCATCCACTACCATGAAAACTCCTATGGGGTCAAGCATGTCTCTAAGCAAAGATGATGCAGGGAAACCTGTATATGAAACTTTGTATAGAGGGATAGTTGGCTCCCTACTGTATTTGACTGCTAGTAGACCAGATATCATGTATGCTACATGTGTTTGTGTTAGGTACCAAGCTTGCCCTAAAGAATCTCATCTGACAGCAGTCAAAAGGATATTGAGATATTTTAAGGGCACACCTTATCTAGGCCTTTGGTGCCCTAGGAATGGAGATTTTGTACTGATAGGTTATTCAGATACAGATTTTGCAGGCTGCAAGGAAGATAAAAAAAGTACTATAGGAACCTGTCAATTTCTAGGTGGAAGGCTGGTGTCATGGAGCAGCAAGAAGCAGACCAGTGTGGCCATCTCCACAGCTGAGTCAGAATATGTTGCTGCAGGAAGTTGCTGTGCACAACTCTTATGAATTCAACACCAGCTAGAAGATTATGGTATTCAAGTAAGTAGAACACCTTTATTTTGTGATTCTACAAGTGATATTTCTATTGCAAATAATCCTGTCTCCCATAGTAGGACTAAGCACATAGAAATTAAATACCATTTTCTTAGAGAACATGTAGAAAAATGAGACATTTCCCTAGAGTATATTAATACAGATAATCAATTAACTGATGTGTATACTAAGCCCCTAGATGAAACCAAATTCAATAAGTTTAAAATTGAATTAGGAATGATAAACTTAGAATAGTTTAAAAAAATTGGCTAAGTAAAATGGTGTCGACACACAGAGTTGTCTGTGTCGACACATAGAAGTGGTGTCGACATTTCAGAGAAATGGTGTCGACACATCTAGACAGTCAGTGTCGACACTTCAGAGAATAAGTGTTGACGCATCCAAAGTAGGTGTCGACACATCCAGGGTGTTGTCGACACTTAGGATTTACATAGAATTCGTCGAGTAGAGTCTCGACTAATCGTCGAGCGGAGATATTTAAGTGTCGACACATATATTCTGTCGACTATATTTGTGTCGACACATAGTTGTCGAGACATTAGAAGTAAGTGTCGACACTTTTCAACAGTGTCGACACATTTCAAGTATTTTGACGCGCCTTTTCACCTTCGATTTTAGAAAGGTATAAATAGGTCTTCACCATTGTTTGTCGGCACGCTCACCAAAGTTTCGAGACCAAACTTGTGTGTCGACATCTCTCTTCTCTAAATTCAAAATTTTTTCAAACCCTAATGACGCCCAAGCTAGAAGAGAACATTAATGAAGGTTATGAGCTCGTGCGACACGCCTTTGATGACGCAGAACCAGAAATCCAAGGTGTTGTAACCCTAATTACAGAGAGTGGATTAGAGTATCTTGTATCAGAACCAATCAAGATCTGGAAGAAGGAGGTCCTTGAATTCTTGAGTGCAGCTACTCTTGATGAATCTGGACTCAAGATTAAGTCCAAAGTCCATGGGACAAAAGTCAAGGTCACACAGAATAGTCTAAGAAAGGTATTTCAACTACCAAGAACAAAAGAGGAAGAAGATGTATCTACTTCTAAGACTAGAGAGGCATTGAAATGGTGTGGATTAGACTCAAACCTGAAAATTGGATCAGTTTTCAACAGAAAAGGGATGAACATATAAGGAAAGTTCCTATCTGAAATAGTGGGCAAGGTGATACTGAGCAACCCTGGTGGGCATGATAGGATATCAGCTCACTTGTTCAGTTTGATGACAAGGATAATTTTCAAACTTAATACTGATTGGTCAGCAGTAATGTTTGATAAGATAAAAGAGAGTCTGAAGAAACTCAATCTAGGTAGAATTCTGAGTTTATACTTAGCTGGAAGTATCCCTGAAGTGATGAACCAAGCTGCAGGTTCAAAGATAAACCACATGAGGAGAATGGATGTTAGAATTTTCTCAAGGTGGGATAGAGTATTGACAAAGGAAATGCCAACTCCAGAAAAGGAAACACCTTAGAAGAAGAAGAAGAAGAAAGCCATTGTGGCTCCTGAATCCTCAAGTAGCTCAGAAGAGCAGGTAGTGTTCAGTTCTGATGATGATGGAGAGGATGGTAATGCTGGTCAGTCCCCAGCAAGACAAGAAGATGCACAGAGGCAGGGGGAGCTACCATCAGCTAGCCCTATTCACCTGGATCCACTCTAGGGGGAGCCTCTACATGTGGATGAGCCAACTCAGAGAGTGAAAGGGCTACCCAAACCATTCTAGAGGTAATCACTGAAGTTAATAAATTAAATTTCACTATTGAGGATGAAGTTTTGACTGAATCATTATTTAATGTTGATCAGCAAACACAGTTACATAATCAACCACAAGATGTTGTCATGGAGGACACATCTGTTGCTGATAAAGAAGTATCAATTGCTCCTGAGATCAGAGATTCTCCAGTTCAACCTCAACATGAGTTTACACTAGAAGAGTTGTTCCCTGATCTTTTACAGACTGACTTTGAGAGAGAGAAAGCAGTTGTTGAGGGGGAGAAGGTCAATCTTGAGGGGGAGCAAATATAGGAAACTGCAAGATAAGAGACTGAGGAACAAAGGAATGCTGAGGAGCTACCAAGGACTGAAAAGGATTTACCTCCTAGTCCTAAGGACAGGGTAGACATTGCCAGTACTTCTGCCTCAGAGGATGAAGAGGATGCTAGGGCAAAGAAAAGAAAGTTACAAGTCTTCAAGAGAAGAAGCCAGACCTACAAAAAGGCACTGCAAACTATTGTTCCACAACAAGCCCCAACTGCTGACTATAGTTCTTTGTTGGTGGCTTTGCAAATCAAGATGGATGAGCAAAGGAAAGCTTTGAAAAAGTATATGAATGAAGGCCATAAATCACTTCAATTTGATCTGGCTCAAGACATAAAATCTATAAGATTTGAAGTGAATCTAAACAAGAAGGAAATGACTGATTGTTTCAATAAAGGAGGCAATTGAGTGGTCTATCTGGCTACACATCAAGAGAATATCAAGAAACAAGTTGATGACATGGAAGTAAAACAAGGATATGTTTTGGAGAATCAGATTAGAATGAATGATAATCTGACTGCTTCACATAATGCCATTGTAACTGAAATGAAAAATATAGCTACTGCTCAGCCTGCAGTAAGTGCAACTGCCAAAGAAGAATTTGATAAGAAATTACAGGAGAGCCTCACTGCTGTCAAAACTTCCATTGAAGATTCTCAAAAGGCAATTACTGACAAGCTTCAAAGGTTAAAACCTTTTTATAAGGATGGAGTTAACTATCTGAATGCTCAACTAAGATTCCATAAAGATGATCTTAGGGATTATATAGTAAGAGAAGTCATAAAGGGGGAGAGGGTTTTAGTCAAGGCAGGCTCTGATCATACAAAATGAATCTCAAACAGCATCAGAGCTACCATGGGATATCCACCTTTATGTGATGATGATAATGTTGCAGAATTTGGGATCAATCCTGCTTATTTTGGAGGAGAACAAGTTGAAGTAGCTCAGGTGATCTACCCTCCTGCAGATTTTGACATGATACACCAGGAGGTACAATCTATGTATAGCCCTCCTGAGGGTAATCAGCATGTTATTCTTGAGAAAGTAGTACAGCCTGTGCCAGAGGCAGTACTAAAAGAGCAAGAGGCGTTATTAAAGGAGAAAGAAGCTCAATTATCTAAGAAGAGGTTCAGAGAACAGGCTGAATTAAGGCTAGATTTTGAGCAATGGAGCCCCACATCCAAAAATATTATTTTGACTGCTTGGAAGGCTGCAAAGGACAATATCCTGGATAGGGGCAAATGGTATTCTGACCAGGAGTGGAGAAAACATGAGAATAGGCAAGAGGTCATAGTACAATACAGAAGGAAGGCTAAACTGGGAAAGCTACCTCCTAATGCACAGGAGCCTAGCAAGTATTTCCCTAAGCCATGTCACTATTTTGAAAGGCAAAAGATAAAGGCTGAAGAGCTGAAAAAGACAGATCTTAAGGGAAAGAAGTCTGCTGATGACAATGATGCTCCAGTTCAAGCAAAGATTCAATCTGGAAAGGGCATTGTTATCAAGGAGCCAGAGCAGCCATAGGATAGAATTTTCTTAAGTTTACAATCTTGTAATCATTTGCATTAAACTTCATGTAAACTTTTGATTAATAAAACTTTTGGAACTTGTAAAGACAATGTTTAGTGTTCAAATCTATCACATTGTTATTATGAGAAAATTGGTTATACATGTTTTGTTTATACATGTTTAGTATTTACTCTGTCATAAAATTCTGTTATACATCATATTGAGTATTTGTTATGTATGGTGTATATCATTGACTAAGGGTTATGACTTCTCCAAATAGGGGGAGATTGTTGGGTACATTGGAATATATGTACCTGATTTGAAGAAGCCTCACCCTACTCAATGATATACATCAAGGTGTATTTGATGTGTTTTGAGTTTATTTGTGCAGGTTAAGTAACTGCATGATTGCAGGAAAAATTCTAAGTCCATGTGTCGACACCTAGAGGAGAAGTGTCGATACTTATGAAGGCTTGTGGCGACACCTAGAGAAGCTGTGTCGACACTTGGAGTAATTGTGTCGACACCAGAAAGGCAGAGTCGACACCAGAAGAAAAGTGTCGACACATACAGGCAGTGTCGACACCCAGAGAAACTTTGTCGACATCAAATGTGTCGACACCAGGAGGCTGTGTCGACACTCAGCAAACTTCAACAAAGTTAAAGTACATGTGTCAACACAAAGGAGATGTGTCGACACTCAGCAAAGTTTCAACACATGAAGGCATGTGTCGACACAAAGGAGGCTGTGTCGACACTCAGCAAACTTCAACAAAGTTAAAGTACATGTGTCGACACAAAGGAGATGTGTCGACACTCGGCAAAGTTTCAACACATGAAGGCATGTGTCGACACAAAGGAGATGCGTCGACACTCAGCAAATTTCAAAACAAGAAGGTTTGTGTCGACACAAAGGAGATGTGTCGACACGCAGCAGAATTCAACTAAGTATTAAAGAAGAAGTACTTGTGTTGACACACAGAATCAGTGTCGACACATTCAACAGAAGGCTTGTGTCGACACACAGAATCTGTGTCGACACATTCTGAAGAAGCAGTGTCGAGAATCTGTTACAACAACACAAGGAGTTGTGTCGACACCAACAAGGCTAGTGTCGAAACTTACTCTACTTGTGTCGACACTTAGTCTATTTGTGTCGACACATAATGACTATCTGTCTCGACACTTTCATACAGTGACAGAGATTTCAAGAAGTGACTGGATGACTTGACAGCTGTCATTTCAACCGGTCAACTGCCACTATCAGAGCCGTCAGAAAGTTGTTAGAAACCGGATCAGCCGGTTACCTTGGAGGAAGACTATTTAAAGACGTTTCTCCTTCAACAGAAAGTGATGATTACAGATTGACAACAATCAATCAAGAGATCTAACAACACAAAAGAAGAAGACCTTCAACAAAAGATCTAAGAAGTTGGAGAGAGAGAGCTTCTTCTAAGAAGAGCAGCTGCTGAACCGGGCTGCAAAGTAAGATTCAGATTGAGATCTGAATCTCAAGACAGAAGTTGATTGAAGATCATCTTCACAAGAGATTCAACCCTACTGTGTTCTAATTCAAGAAGCTTTGAAGAAAGCTAAGGGAGGTTGATCTCTGTCAAGTTCTTCCAAGAACTCATCAAGAATCCAGTCAACTCATCTCTCTCTTTCAGAGTTGTGGTTAATTACTTTGTATTATCAAAATATCTGTAGGATCTTGTATAGGTCTGAGCTGTAAGCCTATTTTATAAAGGATGAGTGTAGGAGACTGTGTGCTCTGAGTGTAGGTCTTGTTGAAGACTGAGGTAAGGCCTTGAGCCTGAGTTGCAGGAGACTTTGTTCTCTGAGTGTAGGTCTTGTTGAAGACTGAGTGGTAGGGCTTTGTGCCTGAGTTGTAGGAGTGGGATCACTCTGAGTTGTAGGAACCTGTTTGGGGTTCTGAGCTGTAAGATCTGAGGATCTGAGAAGAAGTGCTGAAGTTAGGCCGAATCTAGTACACTACTAGATAGGCGAAGGGGGAAAGTGGATGTACCCAGACCTTGGGGAACCACTATAAATCCTGTGTGCACTCTGTGTATGTTTGATTGTATGGTTGCTGTGTTGTAATAATTGTAGAATTGCATGTACTGCATAGTATTTCTGCCTTAAATTTAAAAAGATTAAGTTCACCTATTCACCCCCCCTCTAGGTGTTTAGGCACTATTTCTTTCAATGAGGTCTCTTCATCAGTGTCACTCCAAGTTTCAGCAATGAATCCTTTTTTCATTCTTTGATATTTGCTGGAGCAGTGTTTGCTTAAGTGCCTGCTGAAATTCTTCTTGTTCTCTTTTTCTTTTCTTCTATCTCTTTTATGAGCTTCTGGACATTCAGGAAGAATGTGTCCAGGCTTCTGCATCCGAAACAGGCAATATCCTTGGTAGGAGTTCTGTCATACTTAGGTTTGTCATCATCCTTGGATGGCCTTCTCCTGAAGTTTTTCTTGGCCAGTTTGTAGAACCTTTTGGCCAACAAACTCATCAACTCCTCATTAGCAGGAAGGGTTTCAGATTCTTCTGTTGCTTTGAAAGCAATATTGTGGTCCTTCCTTGAAGAGGTTGAGGCCTTCATTTCAGCAGCCTCTCTGGTCTTGATTAACTGCTCATAGGATTTGAGCTTTCCCAGGAGAGACTCAGTGGATATCTCATTCAAACTTCTGGCTTCCTTGATTGGCCAAATCCTGGATCTCAAGTGCTGGGAAATCACATCAGTATCTTATCATTAATCTCAGTTAAGGAGATATCTTTATCCAGGGTTTTAGTTCATTGATGATAACATTGAGCCTATTATACATCTCAGTCACTGATTCAGATTCCTCCTTCTTGAAGTTCTCATATTGAGATATTAGGAGGGATCTTCTATCCTTTCTTTCATCTACTGAGCCTGCCACCATCTAGTTTAGAGAGTCCCAAATTTCTTTTGTAGAGGTGCACTCATCCACCTTCTAGAAGATATCATCTGACATGGTTTGAGCCAATATATTCATAGCTTTTGCATCAGCTATTTTAGCTTTCTTCTGAGCATCAGTCCACTCAAGTGGTGGAACTGCATGAGTGCTAGAAGTTGTTGTAGATGTGGATGTTGTTGGTTTAGGAGGACCTGTCAAAATAGAGTTGAAAATATCCCCATAAATAGAGTTCATGTACAAGCATGCTTGCCTTCCAGATTGCAAATTTGTTTAAGTTGCAGACTGGAGGTTTGGTGCTAGCATAATCTTTATTTTGTGTCATTACTGTAATAACAAAAAAGCTAAAGAAGAGAAAAATAATCTAACAAGGATCTTGGTTCAGATGTGAATCTGTGAAACCAAAGATAAACTGCTCTAATATCAATTGAAGGATGGTATGAAAGATACCACCCCTGGTTAGACTGTTTAACTCTAAAGGGGGTGAATAGAGTATTTTAAAACCTTTTTAGATTTTTATTGCATAAGTAAAATAGTGATACTTATAAATGTAATCAGAGAGTGCAGAAATAAAACTGAGCTATTCAGCAATAAGCACACAAAAAGAAATAAGATAGCATCATAGGCGACACAAGAATTTTATAGTGATTCCCCTAAAACTTGGGTACATCCACTCTTCTACCACCCTGGTAGGAATCCACTCAGGTTTTTGATCAGGTGCCCTGCCACCAATCACGTTTTTGCTCATGTGCCTGTCACCACAAGATCTGCTTCCGGTAGATCATGAAACCCTTCAGGCTTTTGATCAGGTGCCTAAAAACCAAGTCAAGTCTTTTGATCAGGAGACTTGCAACCAAGTGTTTAACTTTTGAAGGGAGCTAGAACCCTATGTACAGTGGGGTAAAAAAACTAGATGTTGTCTTCTCTTTTCTCAAAGCAACAGAGAAGACTTGTGGATCCTTGATGGTGTCAAAGCTCCCCATGAGATGAAGTTCTGTTCAGGAAGAATGAGAGCTTTGCAGGGTGAGTAGGTCTTCTTGAAAAGTTCTCTAGAAAGCTATAGATAGATAGAAATTGATTGTCTCTTGAAAGCTTACTAGAGGAAGATCACTTGATGAAGACAGTCCAAAGCATTTTCTTTGTGTATATCAGTTATGTCTTGTTCTCTATTGTGTTCTCTGTGTGCTTTATTCTTCTCTAGTCTCTATCGACTGAAAGAGAAAATTCTTTTATATATCTCTATCTAATTCTCCTTTGGATTTTGAAATCCTTTTACATTAAATGCTGACTGCCTGGAGAATGTAATGCGGCTGGAGAGAATATCTGCATTACTGAATTTCCCCAACTGTTCTATTAAAAACGGCAAGTAATATTCCTGATGAAGACCATGATCAATGCTGACACTAACGGCTATATTCAGAGAATATAAGCATTGATTATTCAGGAATTACTGTAAGAGAATAAGGGCAAAATGAGGGAAAATTCCAAGTCTAGAACTGCACAGCAATCGTCGACCAGAGAACAGATTTCGTTGACCTAAGATCAAAGATCGTCGACCAGAAAAATCATGTTCGTCGACCTAGGAAATCTTATTCATAGACTTGAGTTCAGCTAACTACTTTCTGTGAAAAACTTCCCAAATCTGTGCTCTAAGTTCGTCGAGCTGATAATATAACTTCGTCGACCTGAGTTCAGAGAAAGTATTCTGGACTAAATGAGTTGAAGTGAACTTCCAGAATTCGTCGACCTGAGCTCGAATAACGTCGAGATGAACTCAGAGCATTGATTCGGAGTTTTTCGAGCGGAGCACGACTTTCGTCGAGCTGAGTTCAACGAACGTCGAACTCACTTTCTGAACTGATTTTCTTCTAAGTCTTTGAGTCTTCTGTTGCCTTCTATTGGCTGATCCATGTGTGGTTGATTCTAAGGACTTAGCCTAAACTCTAGGACACATACATGACCCTAGCTATACATGGTGGGTAAAAGATCCTAGTTAGTGAACCTAGCCCAAATCAAACTAGGGATCCAACACTGTCTTTCCCTTCTCAGCATAAGATGCACCCATCTTTTTCTCCTCTTTTGGAGGGTCACTCCAACAGTCTTGAGCGAAATGACCCAACTTTCCACATGGATAACATATGGGCGGACCTCTCCCAGATGTTGCTCCAGATGTAGGAGAAGAAGGAGCCAGCGGAGAAGTTTTAGGCTTCTTTTTCCACCGCCGAAATCCAGATTTTGCCGACCCAGGTACTTTGAACTCTGTCTTTTTCCCGGCCAAGTCATTATTCTGCTACACACGTTTCATGTCCAGCTTAATGGAACGGGCCGTATTGACCAAGGTAAGAAAACCCTACATCATCGGTCCTGAGAGAAGCAACCGTAAATCATCTCTCAGCCATTCATAGAACCGATTTGTTTTTTGTTCCTCATCTATAAATGTAAAGCCTACATATCTTCCCAATCTCATGAACTCGTGCAAGTAGTCGTCCACCAACCTCTCGCCTTAAGTTAGCCTTTGAAACTGGTTCTCCAACGCAATCTGCTGTGCTGATGGAACATACCTTGCCAGAAAACATCTTGAGAACTCCTCCATTGAGATCTCATTCAACGGCCAACCAGCAAACTGGTGAAGCTCCAGCTCATCCCACAAAAGTCTTGCCTCATCATCCAGCAAGAAGGTGGTCACGGTGACTTGTTGCCACTCTTCTGTTTCAGTTGTTGTCAGGACTCTCTTTATCCTTGAGAGCCAGTCTTCGACTTGTGTAGGGGTTCTAGTACCCATAAACACAGGGGGATTGAAACTCATCACATGTTTCAATTATTTATCTGTTGCTCGCGTTGCGGCCACTGGATCAACAACCACTTATCTCACAGCTACGTGTTCCACTACGCCAACCTGTTCCTGAACCATCTCAGGAATAGGAGGTTGTCTCTAACCTCCAGGTTGTGCATTCATCATTATGAACACGGCTTCAGCAACCAACCATATAATTTTCGCAGAAGGAGGAGGTGTTGACACCACATTTGGTGCACTACTCTTCACTGAGCGTCGGGGTTCTTGTTGCCCTGCACCACTTTTAGTTGCTTACAATGGTAAACCCACAAATAAGCAACTACAAAGATTACCAAAAGCAATCATAGGAACATACCAGTTCTACAAACATGTGTACTTTTATTCCTAAGTGTACATTCATGGGTTCATTATTATTATAATGATAGTACACATAGATGTACTTCGTTGGTATGCGAGGGTCAAGCAAAACATTGATGTATGCTATTCAAGTGGTCAAAGCAGTTCGGAAGGGCGCAAAATTGTTTTTCACACTGTTGGAGGCTGTTGAGCCGAAGCCCCCCCCCCCCCCCCCCCCCCCCCAGAAGGAGTAGTGGTCATTGGGGGTTAACGCGTCGTGATAGTTTTATCACACGCAGTAGCTCAATGATTTAAAAGGCATAACGCTCGAGTTGGGTACTGTGAAGCTAGCGCGCCGCGGTAGCCAATCAATGCTTCGACCACTCAACGCTTTTGACCACTCAACGCTTTCGAGCACTCAACGCTGTCGAATAATCGTCGAGCATGCTAATGCTAGGCGGTAGGAGTTACCATGCCGCGCTACTCGCTCGATGAACGTCGAATGTTTACCGCCAAGTGCTAAAGTGTTATCGCGTGGCGCTAGCACTGATAGCGGCGCCGACTGGTCAAAGCGGTTACCGCCTATGTTACTATGCAACGGTAGTAATTACCACGCGGCGGTATCTTTTGTATAAGGATGGACTTGATATTTTATTCTCATCTTCTCATATCCTTTCTTTGCTGGGAAGGAAGAGGAGGAACGTCCCAGAGCTTTTGTGAAGATTGATCCAAGGTCTGCTTGTGATTGGAATCGCGAGTCGACGCTAGATCCGTGGAGAGGAAGTTGTGGCAATCAATTCCATCAGGATCATAGATCACGGTCATGGCTTCGAAGAGATATTCACGGGTAACGATCTTTTTCCTTAGACATGTGAAGTCCTTATTTGGCATATGCATGGATTTCCCCCACCAAAAGGTGGAATATTGATGGATTTCCATTGGGTTGATTCTTGATATCCCCAAGAGGTCTTGCATATAGATCTGGAAATGTGTAGTACGGAATATGCATAATGTGTGAAGCCCATCTGGACAGGTTGGTCGGGATTGGTGATGTTTTATTTTGCGCACCGGAGAACACTCTGCATATAAATGAGTATTTTGTGGAGTTGGTGGGTTGTGCCCGTGAAATGGAGTAGCATGAAGTACTGAAGTGGAATTCCAGGAAAATACCCTCAAAGTGCATGTATTGTATGCTATAAAAGTCAAGTGTTTTTGGCACTGCAGGTGGCTGCAGGGATTTCTGGATGTTTGGTCCAGTTATGGTTAGGGCTGGGGACGGAAAGAGAGTTATGTCACTAAACGCCGGGCGATAGTGATTGTCGCTAGCGACAGCTCCTAGCTAACCCGTGATTGTGTAGCCAGTCCTTGGTGGAGAGTGTGGCTATTGTGAGCTATGAGCTCTTAAAAGGCTTTGTGCCGAATGGATAAGGGAGAAGCCGACCCACGTCAGTTGTGGCGATTTGAGCAACGGGTAGGGCTGACTTGTCTCCGCGTTATGGTTGTCAACTTGAGTTGCTCGGGTTATTGGGCATTCGTTGTAACACATAATGAGAGTCTTAGGTCTGCGTGACATTAAGACTAAAGTCTCCGACAGCTGTAGGCCATGGAGCGCAATGCTCAAGGTTGTCGTTGGAAACGGTGGTGGGGCCTGATACTTCGACACACCGAATATCTGCCCTGAGTGCACAGAACGTTTAGCCACTGAGGCATTCGTTTGTGATATGTTGAACTGTGCGTGAGTGCATGTTATTGTGATATATCTGCTTGTGAAATACTATGACTGCAAAGAAGGAATACCGCTACACCGGGTAAGGGGTAGGGTCGTTATAAATTGGTCAGGTGAATGCTGACTGTTGCTTTGTTTGCCACCGTTGCGGTGGATTGTTCTCGTGCAGGTGCAGGAGAGCCGAGCGGAAAATAGTGGGCTGAAGCCCTTGCTGTTGTTGCTGCTGTGCTAGCCCTCGAAGGCCAAAGAATGAAATGTTTTGTGATTTTCATGTGTGGCCGGCCTGCGTGCCGATGTATGTAATCCACACGTATGAAGAAAACTTGTAAGGCATTAAGGCCAAACATTTTGTGTATTTTGTAAACATTCCTTGTAGATATATAAATGCGGTTATTTATATATAATGGACATTCATGATAGTTGAGTTCAAACTTAACCCCTAATACTTCTGCTAGAATGCTCTGAGTTAGGAAGCATGGTTTGGTCTTTGATATTAACATGTAACCTCGCCATCTGTTTGTGGCATATAGTGTGGGGCCCCGGCCAGACCTTCTATTATATGTCATGTAACGGATGAAGGTGTTACAATTTGGTATCAGAGCTAGGTTTCAATCCTCCGACCTGTGGGTTATGGGCCCATATGGACAAGTTGGTCTGGATTAGTGATGTTTAATTTGTGTGCCGGAGAAGACTCCGTGGATATGAGTGTAGAGTGGCGCAGCGGAAGCGTGGTGGACCCATAACCCACAAGTCCTAGGATTGAAACCTGGCTCTAATACCAATTTTGTAACACCCCATTCGTCGTATAGCATATGACAGAAGGTCCGATCGGGGCCCGACGCCATATACCATGGACAGACAAGGAGAGTACATATAGTAAGCCAAACCCAGGTTCAAGTAGAAACGCGTCCTACCACAGAGCATTCTAGCAGAAGGATTTTAAGTTAAGAACCCATACACAATAAGGATGTCCACTACATAAAAGGAATGACATTTTATAATATATTACATCACATGTTTTGGTCATAGCCTTATCATAACTGTTTCAGTTAATAAAGTGACTTCATACATCGGTACACAGGCCGACCACACATGAAATAGTAAAGTTTGACTTTGGGCCTTCAAGGGCCAGCCAATTACAGCACATCGGCTTCAGCCCACTACTTTCCACTCGGCTCTCCAGGACCTGCACAAAAGGGCCCACCAAAATATGGCAAACAAAGCAATGGTCAGCATTTTGCTGACCCATTTATAACAATCCCACCCCTTACTCGGGGCAACATTTCTCCGTCCCTGCAACCAAGGCATAGTATATGTATATGGCCACAACAAAGTGCATTTAAAGCACCATTTACCACAGACGTTGGCCCAACGACCACACGCCCTGTGCACTCAGGACACATTTTCGGTGTACTGGACTCCCCCGAGTAACACCACCGTTCAGAGGTCCATGACTTAACGATAACTTTGTCATTTAGAGTACTTAACTTGACGACTACGTCGTTCATAGGTACTTAACTTGATGACCAACTGCCCATTCAGAGGTACTTAACTTGACGACCCAGTCGTTCAAAGGTACTTAATTTGATGGCACAGTAGTTGGCCTTCATAATTCAACTCATCACAAGCCACACGGCTTTGTCCATTATGGGATGGCACCCACCACAGGCCAGACAACTTAAGCACACAACTTACATCCAACAGCCCCAGGTCTCTTAAAGACAGGCCTCATAACACTGGCTCCCAAGGAGCTATTGCCTGGCGACACTCACTATCGCCCGACAACATCAATAATTCACACAACTGTGATCATTCCTAGGTACTTTCATGGAAATTCTTCCAGTACTTTAGTGCAGCATCTTGCACACCTCTTGACTCCGAATTTCACACGTACTTCATATGCATATCCACGGAGTCTTCTCTGGCACGCAAATTAAACATCACCAATCCAAACCAACTTGTCCAGATGGGCTTCACACAGCATACTTATTCTGTACTCTACATTTCCGGATCTAAATGCAGGAATATATGTGGATCAAACTGATCTACCCATTGGAATCTACCCATTCCACCTTTTGGTGAGGGGATCCACGCAAATGCATATTGAGGACTTCACTTGTCCGGGAGAAAATCGTTACCCTTGAAGATCTCTTCGGAGCCATGACAGTGATTTATGATCCGGATGGAATTGATTGCCACAGCTTCCTCTCCGCGGATCTAGCATCGACTCGCGATTCCAATCACAAGCAAATCTTGGATCAATCTTCACACAAGCTCCTGGACGTTCCTCCTCTTCCTTACCAGCAAAGAAAGGATAGGAGAAGATGAGAATAAAATCTCCAGTATATCCTTATACAAAAGATACCACCGCGCGGTAACTACTACCGCCGCGCGGTAACATAGGAGGCAACCGCTTTGAATAGTCGGCGCCGCTATCAGAGCTAGCGCCCCGCGATAACACTTTAGCGCTTGGCGGTAAACTGTTCGACGTTCGTCGAGCGAGTAGCGTGTAACGACCTGGCCCTTTAGACCAAGGCCGTCCGACCCACCAGTAGCCCATGGGCCTTTAGACCACGGACCACGGTGGTACATCCGGAATATACCAAGGCTTGCAGGTCGTACACCCCAACGCCTCTCTGGCCTGTTTCTCAGCAAACAGCGCGTTGTTGGCGCAGGTATTCGAACCCGCAACCCTTGACAACACTCTCTTCTAACATAGGCCATCACCAACTGAGCTGCAGTTCAGTTGTTGATGACCATTGTTGGAAGAGTGTGCTATCAAGCGTTGCGGGTTCGATACCTAGCGCCAACAACGTGTCTTGTTGAGAAACAGGAGGGAGAGGCGTTGGGGTGTATTGGGCTGCAGCCCTGTAGAGGGCCTACGAGTGAGACAAGATATTCGTCCCATGATGGGGTGCGGTAGCCTCTGAGCTCTAGGCCGAGCCGTTACAAAAAAGTGCACTTTTTTGTAACGACCCGGCCCTTTAGACCAAGCCGCCCGGCCCACCAACACCTTTAGTGCGGTGGTACAGCCGGAATATACCAAGGACTGCAGGTCGTACACCCCAACGCCTCTCCGGCCTGTTTCTCAACACGGCACGTTGTTGGCGCTAAGTTTCGAACCCGCAACCCTTGATAAGAAACCTTCAACAGTTCTCATCACCGACTGAGCTGCAGCTCAGTTGGTGATGAGAACTGTTGAAGGTTTCTTATCAAGGGTTGCGGGTTCGAAACCTAGCGCCAACAACGCGCCGTGTTGAGAAACAGGTCGGAGAGGCGTTGGGGTGTCCGGCCTGCAGGCCTTGGTATATTCCGGCTGTACCATCGTGAAAGTCCACCTAGTGTCAGCTATGTGCACCTATGGGGGGGGGAATAGGTGACGTGTGGTTCTTTTGCGGAATTTACGGATGTACCTGCACAATAAAAACAACAAGCACAGCACACAGAATACACAACAAATTTATAGTGGTTCCCCGACTTGGGTACATCCACTTTCCCCCTTCGACCTATCTCCCCAACAAGGGACGACTCGGTCACTTCTCCAACGGGATTGAAATCCAATCCCTTCACTAACGGAAGGAGCCCTTCCACACGTGAGAGTCAACACTCCCACAAAACGGGTTGCACCCAACCCTTACAACACGGAACAAAAGTTCCTTTACAACAAAAGAAAATATAGAATGTACACGAGATACAAACTTCTTTTGGAGACTACGGTGTTCCTCTTCGTTCGACGACGTGTTCTTGAAGTCGATGAAGAGTCTACAACCTCGGTCTCTCTTGGAGAAGATCTCCCCGGAACCGGCAGCGGCACACGAGCGGCGGCTAGCTTCGGGATCGGCGGCTACGATGAAGAGCGGCTGCTGAACTTGGAGATCTAAACTTCGTAGCGAAGCAAGCTAGGTCTACCAACGGTCACTCTAGGATCAGTCGTCTCGATCGATTCGGACGGGGGAGTTTTTCCCGGTCAACAAATCGAGAGACAAGAGATCTCCGGATAGACGCGTGAGACTCAAGCTTTGCTAAGCTTCTGTCACCGGAGATCGGGAAGAAGAGCAATCAGCAGCGGCGACCACTTGACGCAAGCGGCGGCGGCGGAGCGGAGCGATTTCGCGAATTTAGGGTTACGTCGCGGCTCGGTTTTCTTTCTCTCTTATCCGTAGATTTACTGTTCAAAATACCCATGTATTTATACCCTATAGATACAACAAATTTGACCGTTGTGGGACCCACAGGTATAACCCCGAAATCCGGTTCAAACTGGTCCAAAGGCAGAATCTGGTTCAGGAAATTCCAGAGAAAACGCCAAGGAAAATTCGGCGAGAATCGCAGGCGATTCTCGACGAATCGGCGAGAATCACCAAGTGATTCTCGTCGATTCGTCGAGAATCGCTTGTGATTCTCGTCGAATCACTTATTGATTCTCAGCGAATTTTACTTTGTATACATGAGCTCCTTGGCCACTGGTTCGGCGAGAATCACTAGTGATTCTCGCCGAATCTTACTTGGCACCATTTAGAGGTGGCCAGAGGAGTCGGCGAGAATCACTAATGATTCTCGTCGATTCGGCGAGAATCACTTGGTGATTCTCGTCGAATTTGCCTTGGACGATTTTTCGTCTTCCACCCCAGGAGTTGCTCCTTGATCCTCTGTGCTCCTTGTCTTCTCTTGCATATGAGCGACCCTGTACTTGAAAGTAAGTGCACTCCAATAGAGAGAGTACACATAGGCCAACACACTGATCTGCTCAACGAGGGATTATGTCGTGCAGACCCGTGTATATTGACCTACTGCACCCTGACATTGGTGTGCACTTAGCGTGGAGGAACTGCAAGTACAACTTAAAATGTTTCATCAAATACATTGTGAATTCATCTTAGCTTGACAGGGGGCTTCCTCAAATCTAGGTAATCGTGGATACAATACCCAACAATCTCCCCCTATTTGACGAAGTCAAAACCCTACTAGCTAAGATGAATAACACCTATCAAATAATAATTATAGCATTTAAAGATTAAATATGAAACACACGGGAACATATGCAATCAGAACAGGACTTGAGTCATTCACACATTCAAAAATATATATATATACCAAGAGAAATATATTCACATATAATTCAGAATTGTTCATATGACAGTAATAATCATTAAACGTTCTTAAGACACAGTGACCAGCTATAAAATAATGACTATTTGTCCTTAGCTACGTCATCCTTAAGAGTTTGAGCCAAGTACTTTTTGCTTTGCCTTTCCATGTATTCCTTGGGCTTCGGGTAGTACCTAGGAGGAGCAACTTTGTCTGGATCCTTGTTGTTTCTGAAAAAGATGTTGCGTTTCGCTTCAAATGCTTTGTGCGTTTCCCATTCGTACTGGCTATATGCTTCATTTCGATTGATCTCTCCTCTTTCGTACAGCCGGAAGGTGTCTAAGATGATGTTCCTTGAAACTAGACTCCACCTTTCATTTCGTACATCCTCCTCATTCATTCGAATTCTCTTTGCAGCCTGTGTCTCCTTGGATGTCCCTTCCTGAACTTTCCTCTTTCCCCTGGCTTTAGCTAAAGCCTCCTGGTCAAACATACTCCTCAGCTTAGATTTGGAGATGGCCCTAGCATCAGCTTCATCAGTGAAAATTTCTGCAGCACTTGTACTTACATCCTCAGCCGCCTTAGAAGTCTCAGGAACCTGAATACCGGCAGGTTGGTCAGGTAGGACGACGCCTAACGTGCCCAGTGCCTGTTGTAGCATCCACCAGCAACTCTCATAGACGTATTTGCTTGATTGTGCAAAGTTTGCATCCATGCTTTCTTGGAGCTCGGCCAGCTTAGCGATATACTCCTTCTCCCCCTTTTTGGCTTCGTCAGCTATGCAATTGGCATATGAGTGCAGAGAGTCATCAATATGCTTAGTTGTCTTGCTGAATTCAGTGATTAGGGCCTGCTGATTTGCATTTAAAGTGACCATATTACCATCAAATTTCTGAATATTGTTGGCTACAACGTGTGCGTTCTGATTGACAACAGCCAGAGTATCAGTATTCTTTTTCAAGCCGGCCATTAACAGTGTGACAGCTTCGCCGGCCGCGTTATACTTTTCTTCGAATTTCTTCTCCATCACATCCAGTTTGTGGTTGATCTCTACCATATTTTTAAGCATGAGATCTTCAGAAGTCTTGATCTTTTTCAGCAGTGTTTTCTGAGCTGTATCAAAAGAATCTTTAAGCTCGTTCACTATTCCTTGAATGACATTGATGGTGTGAGTGGCCAGCTCATCTCGCAACGGTATGGTCTGAGGTACTTCTTGCCCTTGCTCGTGCTCTGCAGCAGATGCATCGGTAGAGCTGGATACAATCACAGCCTCTATAGAAGGGATGTTGGCGGCCTCTTGAGGTTTATCAAACTCCCCCTCCACTGGTGTAGACTTATCAGATGGAGGTTCAACGGGATCCGGAGTCTCCAACACTTCATGGTCCTCATTCTCATCGTCCTCTCCGTCCTCATCCAAAAATTCATCCATATCAGCAGCTTCTTCCACTTCTTGATCAGCAGTGTCCAGTGCTTCAGCTTCAGTTCTTTGAGTGTTTCTGTTCAAGACCTCCTCATCCTCCAACCCAGGTTCACTTTCTTCATGAACTTCGGCCACCGCATCCCTGGCCACCTGGGCGATGTCAGATATTATATCCATATGAGAGGGTAGAGTCTCCCCCTCGATTCCTGCAGTCACATTATCAGGAATTTCATCGGGGGATGCTGCGTGAGATACTTCCTCGTGCTCTTCCACAGCAGGCTGCCCGATGCGCCGCTCCCATCGATCAAACACAGTAGCATCCATCTTTTTCAAGTAATGGAGAGGAACTCCTTTGCTCATGTCGAATTTGTCTCCGTTGAGCTGGTTGAGATATAGACTGATGATGCGGCCGAAGCTTGGAGTGCCCAGAGTGTCCTTGATCTTTTGGAACAGCAACTCCCCCCAGTTGAACCTCTTTCTGCAGACCACAACTATGAGAATTTTGAACATATCTCCGGAGATATGATCATGGGAGCCTGGCTTGCAGATGAGTACTTTTCCTATGATGTCAGATAGGAGCTTCCCTTCTTCATTCATCTCTTTTCTCTTTACTGATCGAGTGCCTCTTGGTAGACCGCAGAACAAGAGGGTTCTGGCTTTGTCCTCATCCTCCAGATAGTCTTCCTGCTCCGAACTTGAAAGCTGCAGGTAGCGAGTTAGCTTACTGGCAGACATCTTTACTTTTGTCCCAGCCACCTTGCTTTTGATGACGGAGTCTCTGTCTCGGAGTCTTGCGGTAGAGAAGAACTCCAGCACTTCTTTATCTAGGACTTTGCAAGGATGCTCCAAGACGAAGGTTAGCCCAGCCTCTTCGAGCATTAGAATGATATTTCGGAACTCGTCCGAGGCATGAGAAAAACCAGTGCGAACCAGCTCGCAACCAGAAATCAAGCCTGCAGTCGTCCTTGAAGCCATTGAGGATCTAGAAAGAAGCCCGACTCTAAGCATTAGTGAACATTCAAAAAGAAGGCATCACTTGGGGTTCGGCCTTGGAGCCATTGAGGAGGAGGTTACCTAAGGGCTTACACGCAAGTGAGTTGATGAGCGTCGGGAAGATCTTCGGTGGATAGAAGAGTATCCTGTGGGGTTCGGCCTTGCTAGAGTCTCACGGGAAGAAGATGGAAACACAGCGGCGATTCGCTCACTTCGACGAGAGCGTCGGAGGGCTGTTCAGCGAATCCGCGGAAGTGTACTTGCGCGAGTCGTCGGGAGTTCTCTTGCGCGAGGGTCGTCGGGTGTTCTCTTGCGCGAGTCGTGAGGAAGGAGAACAGGCGGAGATAGTCTTTCGGCGGGATTTATATAAGTCGTCGGGATTCGGGGATAAGAAGATTTCTGATGCCGCGGGATACTTAAGGAAGCCGAGCGGTCGGCGAGCTCCTTCGGCGGGATTCGGCGGGATTTGTCTAATTTGGTTTATAATACCGTTTGTCTAATTCGGCGAGATATAAAATGGGTCGGCGGGATTCGGAGTATATATTGATGTTTTTCTTGACTACTTTGGGAAGCATTACACCATTTTCAAATTCTTCGAATGTCAAGTTAATACAAGATTAATAAATACATGTTCATTATAACGACAATCTATTCGGATTTGAGCGAGACTTCTCCAGACACTTCTTGATGTCAATTGTGATGTGTCGAAATTCGCAATGACATATCTTTGTTAACCTTTTTTTGATGTGTAATGGTTTGCATGCCTCGTGATAAGCATAAGTATATGTATACACAAGGATAGAAATATATATATATATTTACTTTGAATGAGGATGCATCATGACACAAGTCCTTGAAGTGATCAAAATTACCTGGGATTTGGAGAGTCATCGTCTTAGTCCCACAGGTAGAACACATTAGTAGCTTAAAGTGAGTATGCTCAACAGGTAGCACATCTGTTATTGCAGACGCTTGTTCCAAGTTAGCCTTGATCCACCTACTGTCTAGTTCCCATAGTATTCACGGGGACCTAGACTACCCTGCAAAACAGAATTACTTTACCTTAGGAACCCAAATCATATTGGGTCCTAGGTTTCTATTAGCATAAGCACGCAACTGCCTTCCTTCAGAAAACCTGTCTGGAAGACTACCTCTGTCCCTAGAATGTGGATAAGCCCTTGCTGTGGGCACAGAGGGGTTGTGCCAACAGTCAATGGCAAAGTGCCCCACTTTGCCGCAGCACCAACAAGGGTGAATGTTGTATCGCCTTTTTCGACCTGATCTAGTGACTGATGAAGTCACGGTCCTAGGTCTAAACGGGATAGGGCATGTTCTTGTCACACAAATTCCTCTTCCATCGTGACACGAGGAAGGGTAGAACGAATGCATGATGTGAGCGTTATGAGGCCGAGAAGGTGGTGCCATTCTTTCAGGCATCTCCCTTGCAGAGGCCCCATGAAGCCTGACATCATGACCTCTATCCTCCCTATCCCGTGTCCTCGAATGGTGAGAAGTCTTCTGTGAGCTGGGACATGCAGATCCACACTGTGTTGTGGCAGTGGCCGTGAATACAAAGGGCTCAGAATGAGCCTTAGGTATTTCCTCATGAGTGGCCATGACGCCCATTGCACTATGGACGTTTCCACATGGGGACAAATCACCCTTGCAGTGACCACGATTACTCCTGTGGTCATACCTGAAGGCATGATGAGTTGCCTTCCTGCTTGGAGTGGGGGGTCGGAACACCGTTTCCCCATTTCTCCATCCCTGAATAATCCGGGAAATCCACCCTGGTTTCTTGCTTTCTCTTTATAGCATCAACTTTGGAAAAGTTTGATACTATACGTTTCTCATTATCTAGACTATTCTCTAGAGCTGAGATCTTAGAGTCCTTGACCTTGTTGGACGCCAATTGGAGAACCAACAAGATCTTCAGTCGAGCAATCTCTCGAGCTTGCTCCTCAGCAAGTAGATTGCTCTCCTGAAGGGCTCTCTTCAGGGAATCAGTATTTTCTGGGGGAGAGCAGTTTCTGTCTTCAGAAAGGTCAAAAGATATGGGGCAGGGTGAAGATGTTACCTGCTCATCTGAGTTATTGTCATTAGAATCAGTGACCATAGTTTCATCCTCGTCAGAGCTGCTTTCCTCACTGGTCTTGTCAGTCTCTGACGCGGACACGGGAGCTCTGATGCAGTCCGAGGGATCCTTGCCTTCATCTTCAGAAGTGAGAACCCCCACATACGCTTCATCCTCTGATTGGCAGCATATTTCAGCTTTCTCTGACCCACCCATCAGTTCTGAGATCATCATCCACAGAGATTTAGCCGTTTTACATTTTTCCAATCTAGAGCGAGAGGCTCCAGACCAGACATCCATGATAATTTGTCGAATCCTCTGGTCCAGCTGAAAAAGTGAGAGTTCCATTTCTGACATCTCAGCAATGCACATGGGCACTTGGATCCCAGAGTCGGAGGTCTTCATGGGGATAAACAGACCCTCTTCCAGGATGAGGGATGCTCGTGGATCGATGGCATCCAGGTGAAATAACACTCTCATCCTCCAGATGGGATAATAATCCTTTGTGCATGCAGGGAGTTTGAGTGGCAATACGTCATAATCCAGATCCATGCTTCTGACACTGGTGGCAGGATTCTACTCAAGGTGTTAACCTTTTTGAAGAGTAACCTCGCTTTGATACCACTTGAAAGTCCACCTAGTGTCAGCTATGTGCACCTATGGGGGGGGGGGAATAGGTGACGTGTGGTTCTTTTGCGGAATTTACGGATGTACCTGCACAATAAAAACAACAAGCACAGCACACAGAATACACAGCAAATTTATAGTGGTTCCCCGACTTGGGTACATCCACTTTCCCCCTTCGACCTATCTCCCCAACAAGGGACGACTCGGTCACTTCTTCCAACGGGATTGAAATCCAATCCCTTCACTAACGGAAGGAGCCCTTCCACACGTGAGAGTCAACACTCCCACAAAACGGGTTGCACCCAACCCTTACAACACGGAACAAAAGTTCCTTTACAACAAAAGAAAATATAGAATGTACACGAGATACAAACTTCTTTTGGAGACTACGGTGTTCCTCTTCGTTCGACGACGTGTTCTTGAAGTCGATGAAGAGTCTACAACCTCGGTCTCTCTTGGAGAAGATCTCCCCGGAACCGGCGGCGGCACACGAGCGGCGGCTAGCTTCGGGATCGGCGGCTACGATGAAGAGCGGCTGCTGAACTTGGAGATCTAAACTTCGTAGCGAAGCAAGCTAGGTCTACCAACGGTCACTCTAGGATCAGTCGTCTCGATCGATTCGGACGGGGGAGTTTTTCCCGGTCAACAAATCGAGAGACAAGAGATCTCCGGATAGACGCGTGAGACTCAAGCTTTGCTAAGCTTCTGTCACCGGAGATCGGGAAGAAGAGCGATCAGCAGCGGCGACCACTTGACGCGAGCGGCGGCGGCGGAGCGGAGCGATTTCGCGAATTTAGGGTTACGTCGCGGCTCGGTTTTCTTTCTCTCTTATCCGTAGATTTACTGTTCAAAATACCCATGTATTTATACCCTGTAGATACAACAAATTTGACCGTTGTGGGACCCACAGGTATAACCCCGAAATCCGGTTCAAACTGGTCCAAAGGCAGAATCTGGTTCAGGAAATTCCAGAGAAAACGCCAAGGAAAATTCGGCGAGAATCGCAGGCGATTCTCGACGAATCGGCGAGAATCACCAAGTGATTCTCGTCGATTCGTCGAGAATCGCTTGTGATTCTCGTCGAATCACTTATTGATTCTCAGCGAATTTTACTTTGTATACATGAGCTCCTTGGCCACTGGTTCGGCGAGAATCACTAGTGATTCTCGCCGAATCTTACTTGGCACCATTTAGAGGTGGCCAGAGGAGTCGGCGAGAATCACTAATGATTCTCGTCGATTCGGCGAGAATCACTAGTGATTCTCGCCGAATCGGCGAGAATCACTTGGTGATTCTCGTCGAATTTGCCTTGGACGATTTTTCGTCTTCCACCCCAGGAGTTGCTCCTTGATCCTCTGTGCTCCTTGTCTTCTCTTGCATATGAGCGACCCTGTACTTGAAAGTAAATGCACTCCAATAGAGAGAGTACACATAGGCCAACACACTGATCTGCTCAACGAGGGATTACGTCGTGCAGACCCGTGTATATTGACCTACTGCACCCTGACATTGGTGTGCACTTAGCGTGGAGGAACTGCAAGTACAACTTAAAATGTTTCATCAAATACATTGTGAATTCATCTTAGCTTGACAGGGGGCTTCCTCAAATCTAGGTAATCGTGGATACAATACCCAACACACCGCACTAAAGGTGTTGGTGGGCCGGGCGGCTTGGTCTAAAGGGTCGGGTCATTACATAGCGCGGTGCGGTAACTCCTACCGCCTGGCGTTAGCGCGCTCGATGATTGTTCGACAGCGTTGAGTGATCGAAAGCATTGAGTGGTCGAAAGCGTTGAGTGGTCGGAGGCATTGAGTGGCTACCGCGACGCGCTAGCTCCATGGTACCCAACCATAGTGCTAGGACATTTAAATCACTGAGCTACCGCCCGCGATAAGACTATCGTCGCACGGTATCCCCCAATGACCACCACTCCTTTTGGGGTGTTACATGAAACGATAAATACGACATGTTATCTAGTGAATCAGTCTCCATCTGTCACTAGATCTGAAGTCTCCTCAGGAAGTCTAGTCAGGTACACATGTTATTTATTCTGACATTCATATTTTTGGATGCCCAGTCTACACACTGCTACAGGACTCAAACAGGACTAAGCTGGATGCTAAGTCCAAAAGATGTATCTATCTCAGCCAAAAGGCCGGCACGAAAGGCTTGAATCCTGAAACCAAGAAAGTGGAGGTGAAGTGCGACGTAATCTTCGATGAGGCCTCTATGCTGAAAAAGTCCCAGCCTCATGCCAAAGAAGCGGAAATGACTCCAGTCTCACCAGTGCAAGTGGAGCTGGAAGGAAGTGACAAAGCTGAAGACCATGATGATTCCTCCGACTCGGAGGATATAGATGTTGTGCAACCTACTGATGCAGAGTCATACACGATTGCCAGAGGAAAGGCAAGGAGAGTGGTCAGATTGCCTCTCAGGCTACAGGACACGGTGGCATACTCTTTTCAGGTGATCTCCTTAGATTCATATTCCTACTGAGAGGCTACAGAGAGCAGAGACAGTTCTCAGTGGAAAGCTATTTTGGTGGAAGAGATGGAATCACTTCAAAAGAACCAAACTTGGGACTTGGCCAGCCTACCCAAAGGGGCTAAGGCTATAAGCTCCAAATGGGTGTTCAAGAAGAAGGAGTGCACATCAGGAAAAGACCAGTGGAGGTACAAGGCCAAATTCATTGCAAAGGGGTTCACGCATGAGAGAGGTGTTAATTTTGATGAAATCTTCTCACCCGCGGTGAAGCACTATTCCATATAGATGTTGCTTGCTATAGAGGCGATGTGGACATGGAGCTGGAGCAGATGGACGTGAAGACAGCTTTTCTTCACAACAGCTTAGAGGAAGAGATCTACATACTACAACCTGAGGGGTTCATTCGACCCGGTGATGAGAAAAAGGTGTGCAAGCTGAAAAGATCTCTCTACGGTCAGAAGCAGGCTCCGAGGATGTGGTACAAGAGATTCGACACATTCATGACTTCACACGATTACAGCAGGAGCCTGTACGGCAGTTGCGTCTACTACAGATTTCTAGAAAATGGAGACATACTGATTCTGATGCTTTACGTCGACGACATACTGATTGCTTGCAAGTCAGATCAGGAGATTCAAGTTCTGAAGCAGAAGCTACATGCTGAGTTCGAGATGAAGATCTTGTTCTTTCACATAAAATTCTTAGGATGGAGATCAAACGGGACAAAATGCGAGGCATGCTCTGGCTTTTTCAGACTAATTATATAAAGAAGGTTCTGGAGAAGTTCAGTATGATGGAGTCAAAAGCAGTTTCAACTCCTTTGGGACAGCAATTCAGATTATCTTCACAGCAGTGTCCAGACTCAGAAGAGGAATGCCAAAAGATGCTCAGGTTGTCATACGCTAGTGTGGTATGATGCTTGATGTACGCCATGATCTGTACGAGATCAGATATCGCTCAGGTCGTGAGTGTAGTCAACAAATACATGAGGAATCCATGGAGAAAACACTGGGAAGCAGCCAAGTGGATTTTGAGATACTTGAAGGGAACTCCAGAAATTGGGCTACTTTTCAAAAGGGGCAAGGATGTTGGTGCTCTAGAGGGCTTCGTCAATTCTGACTACGTCGGCGACCTCGATAGGAGATCTACCTCTGGGTACATCTTTCTTCTAGGTGGAGGTCTCATCAGTTAGAAAGCCAAACTTCAGGACATCGTTGATCTATCCACGATAGAAGCGGAGTATATTGCTACAGTGGAAGCCACAAAGGAAGTCATCTGGCACAAAGGTCTCACTAAGGAACTCAGGATTACTCAGAAAGCGGTGAAGCTGCACTGTGACAGTCAGAGTGCGATCTGTCTTACTAAAGACCAGGTCTACCATGCAAGAACAAAGCATATCGATGTGCACTATGACAAGTTGAAGGAGTTCGTTGGAGGTGGAGACATTCAATTACTGAAGGTGCCTACAGAGGATAATGTTGTGGATATGATGACCAAGCCCCTAACAGGAGTCAAGTTTCAAGCACTGCCTTGACTTGACTCACATTTGTGCCTGCTGATCGTGGTAACCCCTGGGAGAGGGGGTAGTTTTTTCGGAGGGAGAAGATCCAAGCTTAAGGTGGAGCATGTTTGCAAGGAGCGTCAAGGTGGAGATTGTTATATTGGTTCCGCCCCTTTAATATTCTTGAATCGGGCGGTTCACTATGTGTGTGTGATATATAGATATATATCACACGAGCATCTTCGCACGGGCTACGTGTAACAGTCCAGGCCCATCCCATGGGAACCTGCTGACACCGCCGGCCTACCAGGGTCCAGACCCGGGCCCACCACTGGTAGTAAGCCTTTCACATTCAAGCCTGCAGGCCATGCACCCCAACCCCTCTCCTGCCTGTTTATCAGCACGGTAGGTTGTTGACACTGGGTCTCGAACCCAGGACCTTGATAAGAGAGCTTTCCACCACTCCCTCATCACCAACTGAGCTGCAGCTCAGTTGGTGATGAGGGAGTGGTGGAAAGCTCTCTTATCAAGGTCCTGGGTTCGAGACCCAGTGACAACAACCTACCGTGCTAATAAACAGGCATGAGAGGGGTTGGGGTGCATGGCCTGCAGGCTTGAATGTGAAAGGCTTACTACCAGTGGTGGGCCCGGGTCTGGACCCTGGTAGGCCGGCGGTGCCAGCAGGTTCCCATGGGATGGGCCTGGACCGTTACAAAAAGTGCACTTTTTATTGTAACGTCCCTAGCCGATCCAACGTGACAGCGTCACGGCTCCGCTCTAGGCGACGCTACCGGGCTGCAGCCCAAGCACCCCAACCCCTCTCCCTCCATAGGCGGGTTGTTGGTGGCCACAGCCTCCCTTTGATGAGGTAAACTCGATAGTAAAGCCCGCACCACGGGGACTTCCCAGGAGGTCACCCATCCCAGTACTACTCCAGCCCGAGCACGCTTAACTATGAAGTTCTTTCAACTCTCATCACCAATTGAGCTATACTACGCCCATGCTCGATGCTCTCGGGCGGCCTTCGGCCGCATCCATGCGGGCAACTTGCAGATGCCTCAACACGGGCTTCGTCCGTGTTCGATGCGTCTGCAAGTTGCACCCACATTGAGGCGGGTTATGTCCGCAACATATACATAGGAGTACTCAAAATGTTTGTAAAAATATACATTAATATTACAATATTTATATTGTAAAAATTATTATTATTTGACGTAAAAATATTATTTTTTCTCTCTTTCTCTTCCCGTCCCTCCCACTCTCTCTCTAGCTCTCTCCCTCACACTCTCCTCTCCAGCTCTTTAATAATAAAAATATATATATATATAAAATCCTGCCACCCTCTCCCTCTCTCTACTATCTCTCTTTCTTTCTCTCTCTCCCTCCTCTCTCTCTCTCTCTCTCAACTCTCTCCCCCCATCTCATGCTCTCTCATAATCCAATGGCTCTTATTTGATCTATGGTGTGCCTCCAAATACCTATATTGCTTTATATAATAAGATATATATATATATATACACACACACACACACACACACATATATATATCTCTTATTATTGAATCGACAGTTTTAGGGTTGAAATAAAGTAGAGAGCCGGCTACAACATTTGCGTTCTTCCCGTCAGAGCCGGCGACAGCGCTGTGATTCCTCTTCCGATCCAAGAGCCGGCCGACGCCTCCAGCCTCGACATCTGATGTGATTCCTCTTCCCGATCCAGAGCAACTGATGCCTGCAGCAATGGATCGTGGTGCTTCCCGATCCAGAGCAGTCGACGCCTGCAGCCAGGGCTTCTTCCGGATCTTCCCGTGAGAGAGGCCGACGCACTGCATGCTCAAGAGATTTTGTTCTTCCCATCCAGTGAGGCTGACACACTACAGCAGTGGTTTCGTGATTCCGTCCGAAGCCGGTAGTGTCTTCAACGCCGACGGGTTAGACATTGTTTGTGGGATCCTTGGCGCTCCAGGTTCTATTGCTCTTATTATGTATCCATGTATTTAAACTCTCTGATTATAGTGGATCTTTCTCTGGTGCTCTCCCAGTGGATGTAGGAGCTTCTCTTTGAACCACGTATATTTTGTGTCGTTTGTGCGTGCTTGGATTTCTCGTATTGTTTATTTTGCTCTATTACTATTGCTCGCTTATCTCTGTTGCGTTGTTCACGACGATTCGTATTGCGGACTAGATCCGATGACACAACAATCCTCCATGTAGAAGTAGTGGTCGCACAAAAGAGGAGGATACTTCTTGTATAACTGGAATACGTATAGAGTCATTCGAATAAATGGCAGGAATATTATCATTGAAGTAAAGCTCTTGATCTATGCCCGGATATTTGCGATATAGAATGCATTGAATGATGCCACCCAATAGGAGTGAGTTGAGCCTTAGGCTCTGTTTGGGGGACTTATTTTCACCGGTCAAGCGGTTACGACTGCATGAACCGAGACTTTTATTTTCACCGGTCAAGCGGTTACGACCGCATGAACCGAGACTTAATAAAGTCCCGATTCATGCGGTCGTAACTGCTTGACCGGTGAAAATAAGTCCCCCAAACGAAGTCTTAGTCTCCTAGGATCCTTCAGCTTATAAGTGTATTATATGACGGATAGAAGTAGGTCTGCTACATCAAAATCCTCATGCTCTAGTACATGATATATAATCAAGCTAAGGTGAGTTGTGATCTTCATATCCCCTAACTTGAGCAAGATAGTGTGGCGCAATATATCCTGAACAACATATGCATCAAGAGTGAGTGTGGATGTTCGGGAAAACCAGGAACAAAGCCACCGATAGATAGGAGAACGTTTTCGGACAGCAGCTCTTTCGATATTAATGCCGCTTAAATAAAAAAACATTGTTTACAATAGATATATACACACACAGATAAAGCCAAATAACACCTAGAACTAAGCAGGAAAGTTATGTAAACCTTATTACATATGAGTTTAGCTTATAGAGTTAACACTCACCCTTAAGCTAAACTTGTCTAACTCAGATCTTATCTTTCATTTTACACAAATCAGCGGGCTTTAATGCTTTTGTAAACATATCTGCGGCTTGGTCTTTTGTGATGCAAAACATAACTTTAACCTCCCCATCCTTGACAAGCTCACTAATGAAATGATATTTCATCCTCACGTGCTTAACTCTTCCATGAAACATAGGATTCTTTGTCAAGGCTATTGCAGCTTGATTGTCACAATTCAACTTCGTAGGCCCATTCTGTGACTGCAATAATTCTTCAAGCATCATTCACAACCAAACAGTTTGACATCTTGTTATGGTGAGTGCGACATATTCTGCTTCAGCTGTGGAGAGGGCAACTACCTTCTGCTTCTTTGACTGCCATGCTATAACACCAGATCCAATGCTAAACACGTATCCAGATGTGCTCTTGCTATCATCAAGACTGCTTCCCCAATCACTATCACTGAACCCCACCAGTTGATAATTCTCAACCTTCTCATACACGATTCCATGATCAAGTGTACCAGCCAGGTAACGAAGAATTCGTTTACCTGCTTCCCAATGACTCTGCTTCGGGTTCTCCATAAAGCGGCTGATCAAGCTAACAACAAACATAATATCTGGCCTTGTTGCTGTCAGGTACATGAGGCTTCCATCTAGGCTTCTGAATAATGATGAGTCGACAGTCTTCTCATCTCCGTCCTTACTCAGCTTCAACCCAAACTCCATGGGCGAACTGATGGCAACTGCGTTCTCCATCTTAAATCTCTTCAAGATCTCTGTAACGTACTTGGTTTTGGAGATAGAGATCTTCCCAACACCATATTTGACTTCAATCCCCAGAAAATAGTGAGCATGACCAAGATCGGTCATCTCAAATTCCTTATTCATCATCTTCTTGAAATCTTCACATAGGCTTTTAGAGTTGCTGGTGAAAATCAGATCATCGACATAGAGGCAAATGAACAGAAATTTACCTCCTTCTTCCTTGATATACAAAGTGTGCTTATACGGGAATTTTCTGAACCCGTTCTTATCAAAGTAGCTATTAATTCTCACATACCAAGTACGGGGAGCCTGCTTCAACCCATAGAGGGCTTTCTTCAATTTGCACACCTTATTTTCATCACCTTTCTTCACATATCCTAGAGGCTGATCAATGTAAACTTCTTCTTCTAAAACTCCATGCAGGAAATCAGATTTAACGTCCATCTGATTGACCTTCCAATCATGCTGAGCTGCCAAAGCTAGCACCAATTTGATCGTCTCTAGGCGTATGACTGGAGCAAACACCTCATTATAGGCATACCCGTATTTCTGCTTAGACCCCTTCACAACTAAGCGAGCCTTGTGTTTCTCCACTGCTCCTTTTTCATTCAACTTAGTTTTGAAAATCCACTTCACCCCAATTGAGTGATGGTTTGGTGGAAGTTCAATCAGCTCCCATGTATTATTCTTCTCAATGGAGTGGATCTCCTGATCCATGGCTTTCCTCCATTTTTCTTCCTGAATAGCGTCTTTAAAATCGACCGGATCTGCATCCGCAAATAAGGCAAAGTCTGTCCATTACTCCTCATTTAAGATAGGCTGAGATCTCTTATAGATCTCCTTCAAACATCTGGTCTTACTAGGGGCTTCAGATGACTCACTAGTTGTTGATGCTGAACCAGGAGAGAAAGTAGAAATGGGTGACCTGTTTTCTTCAGGTGCTTGTATTTTCACAGTCTCAGTCTCTTAAGCGCCTTTCTCCCCCTCTTCTTGAATTCCTTCATAGACCATAGACTTGCCTTTACCGTCCCAATCCCATTTGGTCTTCTCATCGAACAGAACATCTCTGTTGATCACGCTGCAATTCTTCACCGGGTTGTAGAGCTTGTAAGCTTTTGATTGCTCACTATACCCCACAAAGATGCACTTCTCTGACTTCCCATCTAGCTTCCCTCTCATCTTCTCAAGTACATGAGAGTAAGCCACACATCCAAATAGTCTCAGGTGAGATACACCTGGCTTTTCTCCACTCCAAGCTTCATGAGGCGTCTTTCCTTGGACACTCTTCGTCACAGATCTGTTCTGCAGGTAGACGGCAGTGGCAACAACTTCTGCCCAGTAAGAGTCTGGCATCCTCATAGCATGGATCATGCTTCTGGCTGCTTCCATGATTGTCCTGTTCTTCCTCTCCGCCACACCATTCTGTTGCGGTGTATACCTAGCGGTCAGCTGGTGCCAGATCCCAGTATTCTTCATATACCCTCTAAATTCATTAGAGAGGTACTCTCCTCCACGATCAGTTCTGAGTGACTTCAGTGCATAGTCACGCTGCCTTTCTGCCATTGCCTTGAACTCTTTGAAGCATCTGAATACTTCAGACTTCTCCTTCAAGAAGTACACCCATGTTTTCCTACTAAAATCATCGATAAATGTCAGGACATACTTGCTTCCACCAATGGATGTCATCTTCATTGGTCCACACACGTCAGAATGCACCAGTTGGAGAGGCCTAGATGCTCTCCATGCTCCATCCTTGGGAAACAAATGTCTAGAGTGCTTCCCAAAAATGCGTCCCTCGCACACTTTTTCCACCTTATCAACAATTGGTAGTCCTCGCACCAGTTGACATCTTCCCATCTCTGACAAAGCTCCAAAATTCAAATGTCCAAATCTATGATGCCACAACATAGACTTGTCATCCGCCCCTGCACTCAAGCAGTTCATTAAATCGCTTCCAAACATGATAGAGAACATCTTGTTTGGAGACATCGTCACCTTGCCGAGAGGTACATGATCCTTATCTCGGATCTCACAGGCATTTCTTCTAAAATGGACATCATGTCCCTGCTTCAACAACTGACATACACTGATCAGGTTGTGCTTCAGCCCAGACACATAATAGACATCAGGGATCGTCTTTATGCCCTTCTTTGTCTTCACAGACACGTTTCCGCTTCCTTTGACTTGTAACCTCTTGTCGTCTCCAGTGCGAACTTCCTTGTTCAGAGACTCGTCCAACTTCACGAACAACTCCTTGTTCCCAGTCATGTGGTTGCTACAACCACTATCAACATACCAAACTTCACTGGTTCCGCCTTCTTTTTCATCTGAGGTCATGAACATGTCACCTTGATAGTCATCTAACTTCTCATGCATAAAAGTAGACGCCTTTCCTTCCTCAGGATGCTTCTTCCAATAGAACTTTGCTGTGTGCCCAAACTTTTGACAGTTAAAGCACTGAATCTGCGACAGTGGTCTTCCTCTCCCCCTGCCTCTGTTGGACCCTTCACCTCTATTATGAGAATCTTGCTGCTGCTGCTTGCCTCGATCACCAACATCTTGTTCGTCAAAGCAACTACATGATTGAAAAATTCTTCAATCGATTCTGAGTCCTTCATCTTCAATGTGTCAAACTCGCATCGAAGCGTTTGCAGACGAACTAACTTCACCTTATCTTCACCTCTGTAGGCGGTGTGAAGAGTATCTCAAGCTTCTTTTGAAGTTTTCGCCGAGGAAATCCTCTCAAAAATTACCTCATCCACCAATTGATAAATAAAGTAAAGTGCTTTCTTGTCCTTCTTCTGTGCCTCCTTCAAATCCGTAAGTTGTTTTGCCGAAAGTGTATTCACGTCTTTTGGTTCTTCGACGCCATCCGCTACAAGATGCCAAAGATCTTGGGATTCATAAAGAACCTTCATCATCACACTCCACTTGTGATAATTCTTCTCATCAAAGCGAGGGAGTTGTGGCTTAGTCAAATCACTTGAAGTTCCTTCCATCGTCTGCTTGAATAACACCACCTGCTTCCTCACAATCTTCTTCACTGCTATCCACTGCTCCTGCAATCAAAGGCGCGGCAGCGAACAATCCCCCCTTCTTCTTCCTTTTCACAAGAAATCCCCAAAGTGAAGCGGATCTGAAAAGACCCTTCTTTTCCTTCGATTCCTTCGATTGGCGAAGTATATCCACGCAAGGGCAACCACAAATGGAAAAGCTCCACAAATATGAACTCAATCTGGAACGTTCAGATCTACAAACTTCACCAATCCTTTTCCCCCACAAAAACCAGAGATCTGGCTTCCAACAGGAAATCCGAAAACAGGGCCAACAAAAAAACCAAAACACCCAAAGATCTGGGTAACCCTAACCTCCGATGCGAACCAGAGCCGGCGAGATGCGCTCGCGACCTAGGACTTTTCGGCGGCAGCAGGGATTCCGATCGCCATCTTCCTCGCTTGCGTTCGATTTCGATTTCCCGATTCCGTTCACCGTCGTCGCCGTCCTTTTCCGCCTCTGATACCAGATGTTCGGGAAAACCAGGAACAAAGCCACCGATAGATAGGAGAAAGTTTTCGGACAGCAGCTCTTTCGATATTGATGCCGCTTAAATAAAAAAACACTGTTTACAATAGATATATATACACACAGATAAAGCCAAATAACACCTAGAACTAAGCAGGAAAGTTATGTAAAGCTTATTACATATGAGTTTAGCTTATAGAGTTAACAGTGGAGACAGAGGTGATCAAATTCTTGGTATTCCTACAATGTAGAATCTGATTCAATACCCTCCGGTCACGATCCATGTGATATTTCTCCATGACATCTAGTCTATTCTTGCTCTTTATTAATCCAAACTCATTCCTCAAATCCTCGTGTATGATCTCAACTACTTCAGTGTGCACTACTAATGTTACCCCATCATTAGTTTCTGACTCTGAAAGATAAAATAAGGACTCGTTCGTTTGCACCGTTTTCATTTACGGTTTTCATTTTGCTTCAAAATGAAAAAATTCAAGTGTTTTCGTTTTGGGGCAAAACAAAAACTTATGTTCGTTTGCAAAATAATTTTCAAGTCCGTTTTCGTGCATTTGAATAAACAGCAGGAACAAGGATCCACAAGCACATGATCCGATTAAAAATGCAAATCATCGTGACTTTCAGATTATTAAGCCTCTAGAAAAAAACAATACAGTTTTCTTGATCCAAAATCTACATAGCAAGGATGAGGACGGTGTGGAAGAGGTTCCGGTAAGAGAGATGGTGGGTGGCGACTTTAACCTTCATCAAATCGATGAATACATTGCTTTTCGTCGATATCTTAATGCTTCTCATGCTCGGAGATAACCGAATCTGCATCGTAGCAGCGTATGCCTCCAAGAATTCAGCTCTTCAGCTTCGCACGTCTTGGCTCTGTCGGCCGCCGCTGCTTCTGTAAAAGCCTAAGGACGACGGCACATGCTTCGAGATCGCCGGAGGAGCTCGTGTTGATCAACATCAGAGATGGGTCTTTGCCGGGGAAGAAAGCTCGCAGCATCGGACGGAAGAAAGCTCGCCCGCCGGGGAAGAAGAGAGCAACCGTCTATTCTCAAAACCGTCCAAAACGGATCCGGATCCTCTCCATTTCAAATGAAATGGAGGGGATCCATTTCATATCTAGTGGACAAAAAAACCCTCCAAAAAATCTAGTGGTTCAGAATTTTTTGAATAAAAAAAAATATAAAAGGAATGGAAAAAGAGAACCCGTTGGATCCTAAAACAACTAATCCTGTCCATGAAATGGATCCCCTCCATTTCATTTGAAATGGAGAGGATCCTGAATCGTCCAAAACGGACCTCTTCATGTCTGTTTTGGGGCCAAACAAATTTAGAAGAAATGAAAACAGAGCGTTTTCATCTGAAAACGAAAACGGTGCAAAATATAATCAAACAAACATCTATATTTTGAGAAATTTCTAGTACGAAAAATGGGGGTTGCTGGAGCTGCTACACCGTGCACGACAACTTGAAGCAGCCATTACCTGCATAACGGAAGAAAAAAAATATCATTATCACTGGGTGTTATCAATATCGCTAGACGAAAACCTGCTGTTCATCTTCCTCCTCAAAACCCTCATAAAATTTGAAATACTTCTCTAGATCATTCATGAAAAACAAAATGTTATACTCTCACCACTCTTGCTCTGGGAAAAACACTCGTAAAATTTGGTTTGTTGGCAAAATGCATACTCGAAATATTGGCTTTTGACAAAATACACTTCAAAAATTTAAAATTGGCAAAATGCACCCCCAAAATATTTTTTTTTGGCAAAATGCACCCTAGAGTGTATATTTTGGACATTTTATTTTTTGCATATTAAAGGTACATTTTGCCAAAAAAAATCATTTTTAGAGGTGCATTTTACCAATTTTAAACTTTCGGGATACATTTTGCCAAAAAACAATATTTCGAGGGTGCACTTTGCAAAAAAGCCCGTAAAATTCTATCTTCATAAACAACAATCAAAACCTTTTTTATCGAATCCTAAAACCCAAAACTCCATGAAACTGCCATGAAAAAGGAAAGGAAATTTAAAATCCAACCATAAAATAGAAAAATGTTCAAAATCTCTAAGATTGGTTCATTTGAACGATATTGATATTTAAGTATTGGATTTGAGAAAATGAAAGTCATTTTCGTTGTTTGTATAAATAGTTGTAGAGTGGAATTGGCTTTCTGATGAAAAGTGGTTGATATTCACCAAAAAATAAAAGCTCATTGGTTCAATGTCTATCTCCAAGTGTGGATATTGAGATTGCCAACATCGGCTTTTCAAAAGAAAAGTAATTTTTTCTGCAAGAATGCGTTTTTTTCGGACCACACACAATATTTTTGACCGGACGAGAATTTTTTGTACCAACGCAATTTTTTTGCCAGGACGGGATTTTTTCGCCCAGGCGCGATTTTTTCGCTCGGGCGAGATTTTTTCGCCAGGGCGCGCTTTCTTCACCTAGACGCGATTTTTCCACTTGGACTCATTTTTTTCACTCGAACGCTATTTTTTCGCCCGGGCGCGTCTCTTAATCCCGGACGCGACTTTGTTCACCCGGGCGCGATTTTTTTCGCTCGAACGAGTCTTTTTTGCACAAACTTGATTTTTTGGTCAGGACGCGATTCTTTTCGCCCAGGCGTGATTTTTTTCACCCCGATGCGTTTTTCGCTTATGGGCATTTACTTCGCCTGGACGCGTTTTTTTCACTCAGGCGCAATTTTTTCTCCCAGTCTCGATTTTTTTCGCCCGGGCGTGTTTTTTTTCGTCCGGGCGCGCTTTTTTCGCTCGAACAAGATTTTTTCGCCCGGACGCGATTTTTTTTGCCGGGCGCGATTTTTTTGACCGGACGAGATTTTTTCATGCCAACGCGATTTTTTCGCGGCAACGCGCTTTTTTCGTCCGCACGCAATTTCTTCGCCCAGACGCGATTTCTTCGCTCGGACGCGATTTTTTCACCCGGACACGATTTTTTTCGCCCTGACACAATTTTTTGCCCGGACGCGCTTTTTTCACCATGACACGATTTTCTCACGTCGGGCCGCAAAAAATTGGGTCGGGGCGAAAAAATAGCGTCCGGACGAAAATATCGCGTAGGGCGAAACACTAGCGTTCGAGCAAAAAGGTTGGATCCGGGTGAAAAAGTCGCGTACAAGCGATAAAGTCGCGTCCGGGCGAAAAAGTCGCTTCAGGGCGAAAAAATCGCGTCCTGGCGAAAAAGCCGGGTCCGGGCGAAAAAGTCGCCCCCGAGTGAAAAACTCGCGTCCGGGCGAAAAATCGTGCCCGAGAGAAAAAATCGCGCTCGGGTGAAAAAATCGCTCTCGGGCGAAGTAAACGCCCACGGGCGAAAATGTCGCGTCCGGGAGAAAAAATCGCGTCCGGGCAAAAAAAATCGTATCCCGGCGAAAAAATGGCGTCCGAGCGAAAAAATTGCGTCCCGAATTAAAAGGCGCGTCCGGGCAAAAAAGTAGCGTCCGAGTGAAAAAAATGCGTCAGGGTGGAAAAATCGCGCTCGTGCGAAAAAATTCCGTCCCGGAGAAAAAATCGAATTCGGACGAAAAATTTCGCTTTCGGGCCGAAAATTTTTTGTCCGTGCAAAAATATCGCGTCATGACGAAAAAATCGAGTCCGGACGATAAAATTGATGCCGGGCGAAAAATCCGCATATGTTATTTTAATTAAAAGCATTGAGCAATGACAATTACTACGATTGAAAATCTTTTCAATTTCTATGAAAAAAAAGTCATCATACGGTTGAACAAATGAAGTGGATTTAAACTCAATGTATTTCTCATTCGTATTGATATTGTATTAAAAGAAAGACATGTAATACTAGATTTGAAGCTTGTGCCAGGTGGAACTAAAGGGATTTGGAAGTAGAATTTACTGAAATGAGATCGGAAATAGCAAGCAACCTTTTTATATTGCGGGATAATGCCTGCGTTATCAATAACGCATTGTGATTGTGCAAAAGTCTCAAAATCTAAGTTTAGCCTTTCTAATCAAATCTCCAGTGAATTAAATATGTATTTTACTGGTTATTTTCTGCCTTATGCGAAAATTAATATTGCTTGTCCTTCTTTATTTGCTCTTGAAAATTCAAAAGATTTTCTTCCCTTTAAGTTTTTATGAAAACTCAACAAAACATTAACATATATGTAAGTCATAATATATAAATTGCTCCAGTCTTAAATGCTTTAGAATGTCCACGATCACTCACCCATATCATGTCTTATAATAGCGAGAACGTAGGATTGTGTACATTAGAGACCTAACCTCTAAGTCATATATTGACCTTAATTGGAGAGTGTTCTAGTGGGGCATTGTGAGGCACTTGGGGGAAAGTGTGTTACGTTGATTATAATCTTTTGTATGTATATGTGATTAACATGACCCTAACCTATGGAAAGTGTGCAGCTTATCATGACCATCTGTCACTTAGTATGAGGCTAGGGTGCAGACATATATTCAAGATAGTTTTAGTCTTAGGGCATACTTATATCATTGCATAAGCATTCTTTCACCCTTTATGATCATTAAAATCATGCATAGTATTTTGTTCAAACATGTTATCTTATATTATATCATACTATACATTTTTGGATTTTCATGATTCTGAAAAACAGAAGTATTTTGAATGACTATCATGACATATTAGGCCAAAGATCTTCTATACACAACTTTTTTCAGTATTACACAAAATTCTTTGCGGAACTTAGTATCGCACATCCTAGAAAACATAAAGCAAGAAAATTCAGAATGAAAAATTATTCAAAAACATGTTTTCTAAACAAAAAAAAACATATTTTTTTGTTACTAGCACCCATCTTTAATTCCGTCGTTGGCGTTAGTATTAAATTAAGAATTATAAATTTTTCTTGTAATCATTATTTCAGTCATTTTCATTCTTACTTTCTCTAATAAATCGTGACAGTAAAAAAATATAAAACACTTAAAAATTCAAAAAATGTTTTATTTTTCAAATAACAAAAAAACTACACATTTTGAAAAAACATAAAGATACGAATATATGCTCTTACTTATCATTTTTTTACATATATATATATATATATATATATATATATATATATATATATATATATATATATATATATATATATATATATATATACACTAGCATTTTTGAACGGGCTCCGCCCGTTCTCGATGCGTCGCTGCGGGCTTCGCCCGCAATCAAGCGGGCTTCGCCCGCTTGAACCCCCGGCGGGCTTCGCCCGCCCCCGGCTGGATTCGCCCGCCCCCCGGCGGGCCTCGGGCAAAATTTAAATAATAAAATAATTATTATTTTGAAATTAAATTATTATTTATTATAAATTATTATTTATTATAATTTAATAAATAATTATAAAAATGAAAAAAACCCCCAAAATCCCCCCCAGCTTCTCTCGCCGGTGGCTGCCCTCCTCTCCTGCCGGCGGCGGAGACGCCGGCGGCTTGCCCGGCGTCCACCGGGGGGTTCGCCGGAGGCCGGCGAACCCCCCGGTGGGCGCCGGGCAGGCCGCCGCTTCTCTCTCTGGGGGCTGCCCTCCTCTCCGACAGACGGCGGAGCCCCGGCGGCCTGCCCGGCGCCCACCGGCGGATTCGCCGGCCTCGGGCGATCCCGCCGGGGGTTGTCCGGCGGCGAGCGTGCAGGGCCACCGCCGGCGGTGGCCCTGCCCGCTCGCCGCCGGACAACCCCCGGGGGGTTCGCCCGAGGCCGGCCAACCCCCCGGTGGGCGCCGGGCAGGCCGTCGGCGGCTCAGCCGACGGCGGCGGGGGTGATGCCGTGAGTGGGCGGGAGTGCGGTAGGGGATATCGGGAATTTCTAAGGAGTGAACAGTGGTGGCTTTTGGATCCAAAGGCCAGATTGAATTTTTTGTAGATTGGAAGGTCCAGATGAGTTTCATGATGTGATCCAAATATGACTATTGTATTATATAATAAAGATATATATATATATATATATATATTATATATATATATATATATATATATATATATATATATATATATATATATATATATTATATATATATATATATATATTGAAAATTGTGAAGTGAAAGTGGAGATTGATCGGGCAGTTCGCGCGGCCTGGGCGGACTGATGGCGCGGCCTGGGCGGACTGATGAAGCGGCCCGGGCGGACTGATGGTGCGGTCTGGGCGGTCTGCTTATCGCGACCTGGTAGTGGTGTTCAGTCAGTTTGGTTTGTGGTTCTGCAGTTGGCCGTTCTCTGAACTAACCGGGCGGATAGGTGGTATATCCGCAGGAATGTGACGGTCTCCTTTTGTGTTCGCAGAGTCTGCTTGTTGCGGACTGCGTATGAAGATCGCGAGATCGGCATTTTCCCGTGCCCTTGATCTCCAGTGGAGCGGTCAGTGATAGCCGCATTCGTGGTTGGCGGACTGTCTTGGGAGCTAGAGGTGTGGCTTCTTGTCTGTCGAGCTCGCGCCAGGTCTTGGTTGGTTGCTGGACTTGGTCACAATCTGTGACAAGTCCAGGGTATTCGCAGAGTCCACAATGTCTGCTGGTTGACCGGGCGGTTTTATGCCTGTTGGTCATGGACTTGTGTGGCGAACTGGTGTGGTGTTCGCGGGATGTGCGGGCTGGTGCTGTGTCCGCGTATAGCGTGCGGACTGGTGCAGTGTGTGGGCTGTTGTTGTGTTCGCGTGCTGTGCAGCGTGCGGACTGGTGCGGTGTCCGCCAGATAGCGGACTGGCTTCTTGCCTTGGTACCCGGCGGTTTGGCTGGGTTCAGCCTTGTCCTTGCGGACTAGGCGGACTGCATAGTGCTAGCTGCGAGCTGGGGTGGTGATTCTATCCACTAGGGCGGTGATCACACTCCTCACCCCGCCTATAAATAGGACCCACCGTCACATCAACAGTAACTGAAGGAATAGTAAGTTGAGCGCGGATTAATTATTGCGGCCTCAGTTTTCTAGTCTGCACGGATTGAAAAAGTTTAACTTGTTGTTGTTTGCAGGTTGTGCGATTAGCATTGTAAAGCCAAGAGTCTGGTTCTGATTGCGGTCAGGAAGCAGTGAAGCTTGCGGTTTACAATCGACGTTTTGCAGCAGGTCGCATTTTGCAAACAGCCAGTCTTCTCTCTTTCAACAATTCAAGTTCAAGTTCAATAACCTGTCTGCCAGTCTCGGCGGATTAGGCGGTCTGTTCTTTCAGTTCGGCGGCGGCTTGCAGAGCGGTCAGTTAGCAGAATAATGGGTTGTCCGCAGTCTTTGCAGACTTCGTAGATCAGTAGTCCAGCAGGGGCTTGGCGGTCTCAGCGGACTCGGCGGTCTCTGGGGCAGTCCGCCCAGCTTGAAGTTTCTTGTTTGCTTGTATGCTTCTTTATTATACTTGGTGAAATCATGTATTGCCATGTATACCTAGCCTTGTAAAGAAGATAGTTGATAATACAAGATTTGTGGTTGCTCTCTGTTGTTTCTGATTTACTTAGCACTATTGTTCCTGCGCCTGTTTCCCGGTTTCCGCTTGATCAAGTTGTCAGCTTGATAGTTCTGAAAGTTTTTACTTGGTATCAGAACTATCATCTGATCAACTTGTGAAATTTCAACATGGTATCAGAGGGAGGTTTGGCTTGAGCAGTGATCAACCTTCAATTGTGCTTGACGCCTCTGGAAGCTATTAGATCAATGGTTGGTGCAATGGAAGGATCTTACGCAAGGGGTCTTGGTATTGAACTTCTTACAACAACTAACTTTAAAAGGTGGAAGTTGTGTATGAAGAGCTATCTTCTGGGTGAGGAGTTGTGGGAAGTCGTCGGTGTTGACGACAAGCAAGAAGTGACTGCTACAACTGGTTCTGCTGAGCAAGTGAGAGTTTGGAGGAAGATTAATGCAAATGCAGAGTTTGCTCTCAAGCGGGCTGCCTCACCTGAGCTCTTTGATCACATCTTAGTATGTGAGTCTGCTGCTGAGATATGGACAACCATTGATGGTCTGTTCAACAGGAAGAATATAGAACGACTATAGTTCTTAGAAAATGAGTTGGCTAAAGCAACTCAAGGAGATCTGTCCATCTCAAAGTTCTTCCTTAAGATGAAGAAATTGTGCACTGAAATATCAACATTGGATCATGATGAGCCCATTTCTGAAGCTAAGTTGAAGAGGCACATAGTTCGCGGTTTGCAGAAGGAGTATGTGGCCTTTGTGACTTATGTTCAAGGATGGACGACTCATCCATCTTTGTTGGAGCTGGAAAATCTGCTGGTGTCACAGGAGAGCTTGGCTAGACAGATGGTCGGGGTGACTATCTCTGAAGGAGGTATTGAGACACTCTTCACTAATAAGGAGAAAAAGAAAAGTTGAGAGAATAAGAAGAAGCCTGCTGTTGAGGATGAGCCTTTAACTTCCTATCAGCAAGAGAGGAGCACTGCTCCTAAGAAGAATTGGAAGAAGGAGTTAAAGTGCTACAGGTGCAATCAGCCAGGACACTTCAGGCGCGACTGCAAAGTCAAGCTGCAGCCTGGGCATGTTGCAGACAAGGATGGAGCTAGTTCCAGTGCTGAGGAAGCCTGGTGGGGAGGAGCATTCTTGACAAGCACGTGTGTTCGTGCTCTTTTCACCATCGACTACCAAGATGACTGGATAGTTGACTCAGGGTGTGGTCATCACCTCACTGGAGAAGAGTCAAAGTTCTCATCGCTGCAAACGTTCTCAGGTAATGAAGCTATTATTTCAGCTGATGATTTTGTTCTTACTGTAGAGGAGGGTGTTGTTTCTTTGGATAGTGCTCAGGGTCCGCTCACGTTAAGGAGTGTGTATCACGTACCTGGCATGACGAAGAACCTCTTCTCAGTAACAAACACAGTTGACGCGGGATATCATGTTCTATTTGGCCCAACAGAAGTAAGGTTTCTCCGCAACATGTCAGCGGTAAAGGATGATGTTACTCATGTAGGGAGAAGAGTAAAAGACTTGTTTGTTTTATCAACAAGCTCTTATGTTGATCGGATGAGGGCCAACGATAGCACGACTATTTGACATGAAATACTAGGGCATGTTGGGATGGACAAGATGAAAGCTATGACGATGAGGAGCCTTGTGAAAGTCTTGCCGAAGTTTTCATCCTACGGAGATGATCACGTTTGCGCGGGGTGTCAGTACAGTAAGGATCATCACCTTCCATTTGTTAACTCACAAACAAAGAGCAAGACACCATTGGAGTGCATCCATGGTAATTTGATGGGGCCAACTATTATCGCTAGTCTTGGAGGCAGCAGATACATGCTGATGCTGATTGATGACTACTCAAGATACACTTGGGCGTATTTCATGAACGAGAAGTCAGCTTTCTAATTATTTGTGGAGTTCAAGAAGCTAGTGGAGGGCCGGCTTGACCTGCAGATCAAGAAGTTCAGATAGGACAACAGTGGTGAGTTTGTTTCATCTAAGTTCTCTAACTTCTGTAGGAAGCACAAGATCCAGAGAGAGCTAACTTATGCTCATACTCCACAACAAAATGGAATTGCGGAGAGGAAGATCCGTCACTTGATGGAAACTTGCAAGTGTTGGCTTCATGCAAAGGGCATTCCTAGGTCATTTTAGGTGGAAGGAATGACCTACACAACCTACGTCATCAATCAGATGCCTCTGAGTCCGATCAACATGAAGTCTCCCGTTGAAATGATGTTCAAGGAGAAGCCGAGCATGGAACACCTTTGGGTGTTTGAATCAACCTGCTATGTTCACATCCCGGATGCTCAGAGGACCAAGCTTGATGCAAAGACGATGAAGCTTGTCTTTGTGGGCTATGATGAGCGGAAGAAGGGATGGAAGTGCATGGATTCCACAACAAGGAAGATCTTTGTATCAAGAGACGTTGTCTTTGATAAACTGACATCTTATGGAGGTGGCTCTATTAAGCTGCAAGAGAGCAGGGTTGATGAAAGGCAGAAGGAAACTGCTGAAGATCTTCAGGTGAAGCAGCCTGTGTCACCAGGAGCTCTAGGTGTTTCAAGATCTGGGACAGAAGCTTTTGGTTCGGGAAGCACGTGGAGCGACGCTCCAAGTGTGCCCGGGACTGAAGCTGGTTCTGAAGAAGCAGCGAAGGTGGTGAGCAAGGAGCAGACTCTTTAGAGATCGAAGAGGACCATAAAGCCACCAGCTCGTTATTGTGAAGGAAACAAGGTGAGCTTTGCCTCTTGTTTATTCACAGGCCCCCTAGATGAGCGGGAGATTCAAAGTTTGAAGAAGCCACTTGAGTCAAGGAGGGGGACGATGTCATGTATTATGAAATGGCTGCCCTCAAGAAGAACGAAACTTGGGACTTGGTGCCCAAGGTTGATGGTGTTACTCCTGTAACTTGCAAGTGAGTCTACAAGCTGAAGAAGAAGGTGGATGAGAGCATCGAGCGGTACAAGGCTCGTCTTGTAGCTCGATGTTTTTCACAACTATACGGCAAAGAATATGAGGAGACGTTCAGTCCCGTGGAGAAGATGACTTCAGTGCGGATGGTGATGGCCTTGGCGGCTTGTCAAGGCTGGAAGATGTGGCAGCTAGACGTAAAGAACGTCTTTATTTATGTGGAGATCGACAAAGACATCTTCATGCATCAGCCACTTGGATACGTATCTGAAGAACATCCTAACTATGTATGCAAGCTCCGGAAAGCCCTCTTTGGTCTGAAATAGGCTCCTCGAGCCTTATATGGGAAGATTGCAGAATAACCATTCCCCGTGAACGATCCTTTGGTTATACAGTTATCTTGCTTCAAATTCAGACTCGATTTTGTTTGTCAAGAAGAAGAGGTAGCTTTTGGTCTTGGTGTTGTTGTATGTGGATGATATGATCATCATGGGGAACTCCGAGGAGGAGATAGCTAGGCTCAGGGCAGAGCTAGCTATAAGGTTCGAGATGAAGGATTTGGGTGAGCTCCATAATTTCCTTGGACTTGAGGTGGAAAGGAAAGAGAGTGGCATACTCATGTCCCAGAAGGGCTATGCGGAACAGATCATTCAGCGATTCAGCATGCAGGAGGGGAAGAGTAGCTCTACTCTTTTTGATTCGGGCATCAAACTTCGGCGGGATGAGGGGCGGATTCTTCCGGATCCTTTGGTGTTTCGAGCTCTAGTTGGGAGTCTTATCTACATGACGATTATAAGGCCTGACATTGCTTATGCAGTTGGCCGAGTAATTCGGTATATGGCGGAACCCAGGAAGCCTCATCTGATGGTGACAAAGAATATTCTGAAGTATGTGAAGACCACTTCTGATATGGGTCTCCTTTATAGGAGAGGCACGAGTTTTACTCTTCAAGGATACTCGGATGCTTATTATGAGGGAGATACAGACTACCGGAAGTCAACATCCGGTTATGTCTTGATGTGTGGATCAGCCAGTATCTCATGGTTTAGCAAGAAGCAAGACTCGGTGTACGTCTCTACTACGGAAGCAGAATACAAGGCTTCAGCCTTGGTAGCTCGGGAAGCCATCTAGCTCAGGAGACTAGTAGAGGACGTCTATAAAGAAGTGTGTCATCCTACTCTGCTATGTGGTGACAATGAAAGTGCCCTGAAACTGGTAAATAATCCAATTTATAACGCACAGACCAAGCATATAGAGATTGAGCACCACTTTATTCAGGAGAAGGTGTTGGAGGGATCTCTTATGGTGGAGCATGTGTGGAGTTGGGACAACATCATGGACATCTTCACGAAACCGCTGCCGAAGGTGCCATTTGCACGGTTATGAGGACTGCTAGGCTTGATCACCACTTCTCACTTCAAGTGGGAGTGTTAAAAATTGTGAAGTGAAAGTGGGGGTTGATCGGGTAGACCATGCGGCCTGGGCGGACTGATGGCGCGGCCTGGGCGGACTGATGGTGCGGCATGGTCGGCCTACTTATTGTGACCTGGTGGTGGTGTTCAGTTAGTTCGGCTTGTGGTTCTGCAGTTGGGTGTTCTCTAAAGTAACCGAGCGGATAGGTGGTATATCGGCAGGAATGTGGCGGTCTCCTTTTGTGTTCGCAGAGTCCGCTTATTGCGGACCGCAAATGTAGATCGCAAGATCAGCATTTACCCGTGCCCTTGATCTCTGGTGGAATGGTTGATGATAACTGCGTTCGTGGTTAGTGGACTGTCTTGGGAGCTAGCGGTCTGGCTTCTTGTCCGCCAAGTTCGCTCTAGGTCTTGGTTGGTTGCTGGACTTGGTCACAGTCTGTGACAAGTCCAGGGTATTCGCAGAGTCCGCAATGTCCGTTGGTTGACTGGGTGGTTTTGTGCCTGTTGGTCGAGGACTTGTGTGGTGGACTGGTGCATTGTTCGTGGGCTGTGCAGGCTGGTACTGTGTCCGCGTATAGCGTGCGGACTGGTGCAGTGTGTAGGCTGTTGCTGTGTCCATGTGTTGTGCAGCGTGCGGACTAGTGCGGTGTCTGCCAGATAGCGGACTGGCTTCTTGCCTTGGTGCCTGGCGGTTTGGCTGGGTTCATCCTTTTCCTTGCAGACTAGGCGGACTGCATAGTGCTTGCTACGAGCTGGGTTGGTGATTCTATCCACCAGGGAGGTGACCACACTCCTCACCCCGCCTATAAATAGGACCCTCTGTCACATCAACATTAACTGAAGGAACAGTAAGTTGAGCATAGATTAATTTTTGAGGCCTCAGTTTTCTAGTACGCGCGGATTGAGAAGGTTTAACTGGTTGTTGTTTGCAGTTATGCGGCTAGCATTGTGAAGCCAGGAGTCTGGTTCTGATTGCGGTCAGGAAGCAGTGAAGCTTGCGGTTTACAATCGGCAGTTTGCAGAAGGTCGCATTTTACAGCCAGCCAGTCTTCTCTCCTTCAGCAATTCAAGTTCAAGTTCAATAACCTATCTGTCGGTCTCGACGGACTAGGTAGTCTATTCTTTCTGTTCGGCGGTGGCTTGCAGAGCGGTTGGTCAGCAGAATAACGGGTTGTCTGTGGTCTTTGCGGACTCTGTAGATTAGTAGTGCAGCAGCGGCTTGGCGGTCTCCGCGGGCTCGGCGGTCTCTAGGGCAGTCCGCCCAGCTTGAAGTTTCTTGTTTGCTTGTATGCTTCTCTATTGTACTTGACGAAATCATGTCTCGCAATGTATACCTAGTCTTGTAAAAAAATAGTTGATAATACAAGATTTGTGGTTGCTCTCTGTTGTTTTTGATTTACTTAGCTTTGTTATTCCTGCGCATGTTTCCCGGTTTGCGCTTGATCAAGTTGTCAGCTTGAAAGTTCTGAAAGTTTTTACTTGGTATCAGAACTACCATCTGATCAGCTGTGAAATTTCAACAATATATATATATATAGTATGGAAAATATAAGCTCAATCTTTTTTAAGCTTAAAAAAGCTTAAACTTGTTCTCCCATAATACATGTCAGATTAGACAAATAATATATGCATTTTGTAGCCAAGAATGAGATCTACAACTTTCATGTTGAATATTTTTCCAAAATTTGCACAGCATAGACGAAATCTGGCCCAAAAGATTGTTGTCTCGAATTTTGAAATTTATTATTATTATATTCATTTCGAGTCAGCAACCTTTCAGGCCAGATTCCGGCTAAACCGTGCAAATTTTGGAAAAATGTTCAATATGAAAGTTGTAGATCTAGTTCTTGATTCCAAAATCCATATATTATTTGTCTAATTGCGACATGTATTGTGGGAGAATCAGCTCAAGCTTTTTTAGACTTAAAAAAGCTTGAGCTTTATATGTTTTCTGACACACACACACACAAATATATATATATATAATTTCAAAGTTTGCAAAAAAAAACTGTTTAACTATAATTGCGATATTTCAAGGATTATTAAGTTTATCCTTTCAATATCAAATATAATGTTTAATTTAATTTTCAAGTTTCTTCAAAAATTATTTCTTATCATGCCATGAAAATTATCTAATAATATACAATGAAATTGATTATAGCGCAAATGTGTAGAAATGGTATGAGTACTATTTTATATTTGATAATAAGTAATTAACACGATTATTATTTGTAACCTACATGTGTTGTTATTTTAAACTGACACGAATGTGTAGTGTAATAAACTAATAGATTAAAATGCATAAATAAATTACCTACACAACATTGAAATTGTTTCTTGCAATTCTTTGTGGTTCATGTACTTCGTTATTTGAGAAAGTCGTTTAAAAATTAAAATGCTATTATTTGTAAAACAAGTGAATTCAGAGTCTTTAATCATCAAAATAAAAATCAAATAAAAATTGACATGAAAAATTCCATCAAGCACTACACACCCTCCTGATAAATCTTAATGAGCATTGTTAGGTTGAACACATTGGATAATAATTATAAAGTGTCTTGTAGTAAACAAATTATCATCATTTCTCTTAGTACACTGGATCACAAAATATAATAATAAAAATAAAAATAATAAATGTGATCTTCAAGCAATGTTTTCTACCTTGATTAGGCTTAATGAGCATTGTGTGTGCAAAACACCTTGGTAGTTGTACTTGGTATTTATGTGTATTGAAAAATTGTGTCAGTAAAATTATTTATGTATTTTAATGTTGTGTTTATTCGATTATATATGTCATGTGTTTCTGATTATCTCATTTGTATACTTTATCAAAACACTATTTTATACACATTATTATCTTTCATAACACTTCTACTCATGAGAATTAGATCCTAACATACATCTACACAAGTTCTCTATAATATTTAGTAAATGCACTAGATGATAATGCATGATCTCTACAATGTTTTAAGTTATTTGACATGCAAATTTCATAATATTGTAGTTTCTCGTCTTGCTTTGATAAATTATACCATGCTTGCGAGTATTATTTTATAGAGCATCTCTTGATTTCAAACTCCAAAAAAGTTTCTTTACACTACAACTCCTATCTTACATATGCTTATAATTGCCAACAAATGATGTTTCTCTTAAAATAAGGCTTAAATTGAATAATTTTGCTGTGTTAGAAATGAACAAAAAACAAGCTGAAAGTGGAGCTAAAACAAACCGGAAGAGGTTTTAACAGAAATTTTATTATCTGAAAAAGGTATCTATTACAAAGGTATGCCCTCCCTTATATAGAATGAAGGAGAGATGAGAGAATACAAATAAGAGATGTGGGACTAAAAATTTACAGGACTAAGCGGACTATACAAAACAAACCGCACAAGCCGCACGGTTAGACAGAAGGGCTAACCGCACGGCTACCATCAGAGAGAAAGAGAGACTGCCAGGGTAGACCGCCAGACCGCCCAATCTCCAAGTCGGCTGAGACAAACCGCCAGACCGCGCGGTCTTCAACCCGCCAAGACAGACCGCCAGACCGCCCGGTCACCATCTTCAACACTCCCACTCAAGCTGGAGCATATATATCGATCATGCCCAGCTTTTCGCAGATGTGGAAAAAGGAAGCGGACACCGGCTTGGTGAAGACATCTGCCAACTCGTTGTCGGAAGTGACAAATGGAGTGCAAATCTGTTTCTTCAATATTTCTTCCCGAATAAAATGACAGTCGACTTCGATGTGTTTTGTTCTCTCATGAAAGACCGGATTTTTGGAAATGTATATCGCGGCCTTATTGTCACAGAACATAGGAAGAGGATAGTTGTAAACCTCTCCTAAGTCAAGCATGAGAGCCCGCAACCACTTCAACTCACATGTAGTCGATGCCATGCTGCGATATTCTGCCTCTGCACTAGACCTGAAAACTACAGACTGTTTCTTGCTCTTCCAACTCACAAGATTGCCTCCAACAAATGTGCAGAAACCTGATGTCGATTTGCGGTCCCCTTTGTCATCTGCATAGCTTGAATCAGAGTAAGCTTCAAACCTTAGGTGACCATTCTTCTGAAATAGGAGTCCTTTTCCTGGAGCAGCTTTAATATACTCTAATATCCTCAGAGCAGATTATAGATGACACTCCCTCGGAGCTTGCATGAACTGGCTCACCTTGCCAACAACATAAGAGATGTCGGGTCTGGTTACCGTGAGATATATGAGTTTGCCCACCAGACGCCGATATCTCGTAAGATCGGAGAGAAGAGGTGAGTCATCTGTCCAAGTTTTGTCTTCTCCAGCAGCCATAGGACAACGTGCAGGTTTAGCACCAGTGAGTCCTGCCTCCTTCAAAAGATCAAGAGCATACTTCCGTTGGGAAAGGACCATGGAGTTGGGCTTTCTAGAGATTTCAATCCCCAGAAAGTATTTCGGGGAGCCCATATCCTTTGTGACCAGATGTTGACGAAGGTGTTTCTTGGTCATCAATACCCCATCCTGGTCATCGCCAGTAAGAATAATGTCGTCAACATAAACCGCAAGAACAACCAGACCAGAGGCGGTTTTCCGAACAAACAAGGAGTGATCTGCTGAGCTTCTTGTAAAACCAATGGCCGCAACAATGCCACTGAACTTGTCAAACAAGGCACGAGGACTCTGTTTGAGGCCATAGATAGCCTTCTTTAGCCGGCATACCCGTGTCTCCCCCTGAGCAACATACCCAGGAGGTTGCTCCATGTAAACATCTTCCTACAGATCACCATAGAGGAAGGCATTCTTAACATCGAGCTGCGAGATGGGCCAATCCCTGTTGACAGCCACAGAGAGAAGAACCCTAATAGTGCTGAGACGAGCAACTGGAGAGAAAGTGTCAAAGTAATCTTCGTCATAAGTTTGGGTAAAACCCTTGGCAACCAGGCGAGCCTTATAACGATCCACACTGCCATCTAGGAGAAACTTCACCACGAATACCCATCGACAACCAACAACATCCGTGCCGAAAGGAGGAGGAACAAGGGTCCAGGTACCCCGTTCAGTTAGAGTAGCAATCTCCTCATCCATGTCAACTTTCCAATGAGGAATAGTAAGGGCCTCCTAGTAGGAACGGGGGGTGGCAGTGGCCGAGATAGCCAGTGCAAAAGCTCGGCGAGAAGGGGTAAGATAATCGTAGGAAACAACTGCAGCAAGCGGGTGTTGGGTACATGCCCGAACCCCTTTGCGAAGAGCAATCGGGAGATCCAGGTCAGCAGGTGCCTCAGTATCCGGAGTATCCGTGGTGGAGAGAGCTGGCCCGGGAGTAGAGAGAGATGGCAGCGGAGTGGAGGGAGAAAGCGGAGTAGAGGGTGGAGATGATGGTGATGGGGAAGAGGGTGGAGAGGGTGGAGATGGCGGAACATCAGTGGGAGCAGAGGGAAGGGATGGGTTGGGAGGAAAAGTAGGATCAGGAGGAGGAGAGGAGGAAGCGGGAGAGAAGTAAGATGCATTGGCAAAGAAGGTGACATCCGCAGAGACAAATTGATTGCGGGTAACGGGGTCAAAGCAACAATAACCTTTCTGAGTGGGAGAGTACCCCAGAAAGACACATTTAGTGGCACGTGGTGAGAGTTTATCACGGGTGGCAGCAGGAGAGTGCACAAAGGCAGTGCACCCAAAGATGTGCAGAGGAAGAGGAAAGGGATCCTTGTCCGGATAAAGAATGGAGAAGGGGGTAGCACCGTGGAGAACTGTGGAGGGAAGGCGATTGATGAGATAGCAGGAGAGGAGGACAGCATAGCCCCAATAGGAGCGAGGAACATGCATTTGAGTCATCATAGTGCGAGCGACATCAAGAAGGTGACGGTTTTTGCGCTCCGCCACCCCATTTTGTTGTGAGGTGTAGACACAGCTGGTTTTCGAATAACACCATGGTGAAGACAAAACGAGGAGAAGTCTTGGCTAAGATATTCCTTAGTATTTTCAGAACGAAGGATCTTAATAGACGTATCAAACTGAGTCTTAACCATAGAATAAAATGAGGTCCAAACAGAGAACAGCTCGGAGCGATCTTTGAGAAGATACACCCACGTACACCGAGAGAAATCATCAATGAAGGTGACAAAATAGGAACTACCCCGACCGATGGTGAGGTTAGGAGCGGGACCCCATATGTCAGAGTGAACGAGGTCGAACGGACGGGAAGAGCCCCGACTTTGCGTTGGTGGGAAGGATGAGCGGTGATGTTTGCCAAGTTGACATGCATCACAGTTTAGAGGAGGATGATGAGGAGGGAGGTGCGGCAGGAGCTGGCGTAGAATTCTGGGAGGAGCATGTCCAAGACGAAGATGCCATTGGAGAAGATCTGTAGAGGAGGAGAAGGCGGATAGAGCAGAGACATTGTCGAGGAAGTAGAGGCCACCACTCTCAGTCCCGGTAGCAATCGTCCGTTGGGAGTCCGGATCCTGAAAAGCACAAGAGGTAGGGGTGAATAAGACAGAACACCGTAGTTGCTTGCATAAAGAAGTAACCGATAGTAAATTGCATGGAAACTTGGGCACATAGGGGGTATCAGCCAGGCACAGAGATGGAGTGACTTGAACCATGCCCGTCCCATGGACCGGTGAGGGAGATCCATCCGCAACAATGACCGGGGGCAATTGAACATGTGTTTCAAGAAGAGAGAAACATTGAGGATTGCCTGTCATATGATTTGTTGCACAAGAGTCGATTAGTCATCTTCCGCGGGTAACAACGTGAGCACTACCAGAAGAGATGACCACCGAGGCGGACAGACTGGAGGAGGGGAAAGCCATGGAAGCAAGAGAGGAGCAAACCGCGACGATAAGAACAAGCCGCGAGAAGAGGAAGAAGCCGAACGGTGAAGCGAAGAAGAGAAAAGAGCACCAAGTCGGGCGAACAGAAAACAGGTCGTGCGGCTAGGAAGGCCGCTACCAAGAAGCAAAGCAAAGGGAAAGAAGTCGCACGGCTTGAAAAAGTCGGGCGAACAGAGGAGAACAAGTCGCACGGCGAAAGATGAGGCCGGGGCGACAAGCAAGCTGGAGCGGGTAGAAGGAAACAGGTCGAGGCGACTAGTAAACAGGCCGCAGCGACTAAGAGGAGCAGCGATAAGAGAAGCAAGGAGAAACAAGCCGCACGAACAGGGCAGCGGTCAAAAGAGAAGGCAAGCCGCGAAGACAGGTCGCGGGAAGACGAGAATCAAGCGAAGGGAAAGAAGTCGAGCGGCTAGAAGGTAGCCCGCGCGAACAAAAGAAGAAGCTGAATCAGGAGGAAAAGATCGTTTCCTCTGATACCATGTTAGAAATGAACAAAAAACAAGCCGAAAGTGGAGCTAAAACAAACCGGAAGAGGTTTTAACAGAAACTTTATTATCTGAAAAGGTATCTATTACAAAGGTATGCCCTCCCTTATATAGAATGGAGGAGAGATGAGAGAATACAAATAAGAGATGTGGGACTAAAAGTTTACAGGACTAAGCGGACTATACAAAACAAACCGCACAAGCCGCGCGGTTAGACAGAAGGGCTAACCGCACGGCTACCATCAGAGAGAAAGAGAGACTGCCAGGGTAGACCGCCAGACCGCCCGATCTCCAAGCTGGCTGAGACAAACCGCCAGACCGCGCGGTCTTCAACCCGCCAAGACAGACCGCCAGACCGCCCGGTCACCATCTTCAACATGCTGCATTACTACTTACGCTCAATCATTTAGGGGAGAACAATATAGGGTAATTATAAATTTATCAATTATTTTATCTCTACATAGAATACAAAATTAAATGTGTACACACTCCATACCACCCTCTTTTGATAGTACCAAAAGGGGAAAAATAAATTTGTAGAAATATACCATTTAGGGGAGAACAATATAACAAGCATCTATGTAGGGGAGCATCCATATAGAGGGAGTATACACATATACCACGCTTATCACTTACTATAAAGACCACTCTTATTATATTTTATTTATTTCTTCCTAGAGGATTTGTTGATGCAGGCTACCGAGACAACACACGTCGTTTACCCGTTAACCCGTCACAAACATCCACAGGCAAGCACACAAAATTAAATCTAAGAGTACTCCGACCAAAGAGCGATCGAGAAGGGGTCGGGTTGGCTCCCAAAACCAAACAAGTTTATTCCAAGAGTACTCCGACCAAAGTTCATTCCGAAAGGGGTCGGGTTGGCTCCCAAAATTCCGTTCAAACAAAATGAAATGGCTTGAAGCAATCAAGCGGCTTGAGCGTTGTGGCGAATTTCCACGTTTCCAAAATCACACCAAGTGTTATCTACCCAAATGACACAAAGGTAGAAGAAATCACTCAAGATGGGTGGAAGAGATTCGTTACCCAAAATGAAGAAGGAGGCGTAGGGAACACGTCCACGGAAGCACCACTATGTTCACGAGAGGAGGATGAGGCACGGTCCACTGGGTTTCACACTACGGGGAGATTTCCCGGAGGAGAAATGTGTAACACCCCCTATCCGTCACATAGCATATAGCAGTAGGTCCGGCCGGGGCCCGACGCCGTATGTCACAGACAGACCGGGTGGTTACTTATGGAAACCATCCAACCAATCTCAACGTCCTACACAGAGCATTCTAGCGGAAGCAGTTTATAAAAGTTGTAACAGAGAACCCAGCATTAAAGCATGAATGTCCACTAATCCTAATAGGAATGTTATACAAAATACCCAACAAAAGCCTTAAGGCCTTACAAAATGTTTCACTCCAAATTACATGTTTTACAAACCACGGCACGCAGGCCGGTCATACATGAATAAAGCAGTAAACACTTCCAATTAGGCCTTCGAGGGCCGGCTTCGCAAAAAGGGCTTTAGCCCGCTATTGACCGCTTGGTCCAGCAGCACCTGCAAGCAACAAACCACCGCACGGTGGCAAAACAAGGCAACGGTCAGCAATGCTGACCAAATTATAACGATCCCGCCCCCAACTCGGGGTGGCAATGCTCCTTCCCTGCATTTCATTAGCATAAGCGAGCATATATATATATATATATATATATATATATATATATATATATATATATATATATATATATATAGTCATTTCATCACAGACGTTGGCTCGCACGGCCACACGCCCCATGCTCTCAGGGCACATTCCCGGTGAACCGGTCGATGTCACGTTAATTAAAGCCATAGACATTCCGGACTCACCACCGCCACTTTGACGGCCAAACCTATGAGCAATTTGTCTTCCTGGCCTGGATCACGACAATTTAAGCCATTGACCGCCGAAGACCCTAATCTATGCCAACGGTAAGTGTCACGTGCCTTTAGGTCTCTTTAACCGAACGACATAGAACGGGTACCGTTCCATCTAACCCGTGCTCACATCGCAACGACAATTTAAGCCATTTGCGCGGGTCAAACTTCCACCGAGTCCCATTTCCATCACAAGTCACATAACCCGGTTATGTTCAAGTTGGCTCTCAGGCCACCAAGTTGGCAAGATCTTGTATCCGTCCAGTTTTCCAGGTGCATCTTTGGGTTAGTCCCCAAGGCTCCCTGCTGCAATCTACCGCGTAGAAAACCCGAAAAACAACCAATAGCACGGAGTCTTCTCCGGCATTTATGCAATGCAACAACACCGATCCAGACCAACATGTCCGGGTAGGCTTCACACATCATACCTATGTCCGTTCTCGCTTACGGACTCTAAACAATGGGGACTTCACATATCTACCCGAAGGAACGCCTCCAACTCTCCGCAAACTCGCGAGAGCGGGCTTCCTATGCAAAGAAAGAGAGCTACTCATGCTCAAGATGAGGATCGTTACCCTAGCGTTCCTCTTTGGCGCCATTGAAAAGTAAGCGGATGAAAAGCACCGCACTAGCTTTGCCTCCGTGGATCCGGAGTCGGCTCGCTATTTGGAGCTCCAAAGTTCCTCCAATGGCCGGATCTAGCTCCTTCTTCCTTCCTTGGCTCTCCCCTCTCTCTAAGCTTTTAGAAAGATAATAAGTTATGAAAAGTGAGGGTTTCTAAGTCCAATCCCGGGTATATCCCTTCAGGAACAACCCCCAGCCGTTGGATCTCAAAATAAGGAAACGAACGGCTTTAATTCGGGACTAAAATGCCCAATCTGGACCGAACACGGCGTGGCACACGCCCATGTCCAGGGTCGTGTGCCTCATTCGCCGTCAAAATCGGCTCGCCTGGAACCTCACACGGGTATTGAACACGCCCGTGTTCGAGCTGACACGCACGTGTTCCACCTAACACGGCCGTGTGGCCGGCCGTGTACCCCCATCATTTTTCCCCGAAAACAACCCGAGCACTACACGGGTTCTAGGACACGCCCGTGTCCTTACCCGTGTCACCTCAACACGCCTGGACCCCAGGTCGTGTACACGGTCTCGACACTCGACACTTCGTCGAGCGAAGATCGTCGACCTGATGACACGGCCTTGGACACGCCCGTGTCCTAGGCCGTGTGCCTTGTCTCAACACCATGTCGAGACCAAAGTGTCGACTTCCCGGGACGAGTGTCGACACGGGTCGACACGCCCTGCGACACGCCTGTGTCGCAGGCCGTGTGCCATGTCTCGACACTTCGTCGAATGCAGAGTGTCGACTTCGCGGCTAAGTGTCGACACGGGTAGACACGCCCTGTGACACGCCCGTATCGCAGGCCATGTACCCAGTCTCGACACAATGTCGAGACCAAAGTGTCGACTTACCGGCTGAGTGTCGACACAAGCTTGACACACCCTGGGACACGCCCGTGTCCCAGGCCGTGTGCCTGCAGCCAGAACCCAAAACTGGCCCAAAACGTCCCCCGTCGCTCCTTTGAGTTTCGGGGCATTACAACTCTCCCCCTCTTAAAAGAATTTCGTCCTCGAAATTATATAAAGGAAAGACATGTACAAAACCAAAATTTGTACCTGAGTGGAACAACTCCGGATACTCGTCAAGCATAGTCTGCTCTCGATCCCAAGAGAGCTCCTCACGACCGTAATTGTCCCACCTGACCTTGACCATCCTGATCTCTTTATTGCGTAGCCGCTTGACCTCCGAGTCCTCAATCCGCACGGGCTTGACCTTTGTCGTCAGCCCACTATCCACCGGCACTTGATCAACCGCGATCACTTGCGTAGGCTCTTGCACCGCCTTTAGAAGCACTGAAATATGGAATACATCGTGTAAACCACTAAGCTCCACTGAAAGCTTCAACCGTTAGGCCGCTTCACCAACTTGCTCCAGAACCTCAAATGGTCCAAGGTACCTCAGGCTTAGCTTTTTCAATCGCCGCACCCGCGAGACACCCTTGAACGGCTTGATCTTTAAGTACTTTGCTTGCCGGTCCTGAGCGATAAGCAACCTCTCCCGAATGGTTCTCACCAAAGAAGTAGCATCCTCCACTTCCGATCGCTTATACAACTTTGACTCACCCGTTTCTAACCAAGACAACGGCGTGCGACATTTTCTACCATATAGGGACTCGAAGGGCGCCATTTGAATACTCGCTTGGTAGCTGTTGTTGTATGTGAACTCCACCAAATAAAGGTGGTCTTCCCATTGCTTTCCAAAATCCAAGACACACATGCGGAGCATGTCTTCCATGGTTCTATTGACCCTCTCGGTCTGCCCATCCGTTTGCGGATGGAAAGCTGTGCTGAATTTCAACTTTGTTCCCAACATTTGTTGCACCAGCCCCCAATCATTGGACATGAACTGCCCATCTCAGTCACTCACGATACTGCGGGGCACACCATGTTGTCGTATTATGTTATCCACATAAAGCTTTGCCAACTTTTCCACCGGATCATCCTTCCTATGCGGAACAAAATGCGACACCTTCGTTAATCGATCAACAACCACCCAAATGGCGTCGTTTTCCTTTTGCGACCTTGGCAAACCGTGCACAAAGTCCATAGAGATGTCGTCAAATTTCCACTCCGGAATAGGCAAGGACTTAAGAAATCCTCCCAGCTTTTGGCACTCCGCCTTTACCAAGGCGCAAGTTTGGCACTTCGCTATGTATAGCGCCACATCCTTCTTCAAACCCGGCCACCAAAATAGTTTCTTCACATCACGGTACATCTTCGTGCTCCCCGGGTGAATCGAGTACTTGGTATGGTGTGCCTCGTACAACAACTCCACCCGTAAATTGCCCACACTTGGGACGCACAGACGACCGTCTTTCCAAAGTAATCCGTCCTCCACGACGAATTGGGAATTTGACCCATCCAGAGCCTCTACCATGAACTGCTTCATATGAGCATCCATATCCAAAGCCTGCCGAATACGATCAGCCAGGTCATATTGGACTTCAGTCCAATTCAGAACTGCTTCAGTTCTTGATTGTCTATCCACACAAACAATCTCCAACGCCTCCAGCTCCCGCACCAACCGCTTATCATGCGCCGATAGCCAATTGGCTTGAGCTGGGGCTCGGCGACTCAACGCGTCCGCAACCGCATTCACTTTGCTAGGCACGTAGTGGATCTTGAATGTATAGTCCCCCAGGAACTCCATCCATCTACGCTGCCGCATATTCAGATCCTTCTGATCAATAAGATACTTCAGGCTCTTGTGATCGTTGTAGATATCAATCTTCACACCGTACAAATAGTGTCTCCACAGCTTCAAGGCAAAAATCACGGCCGCTAACTCCAAGTCATGGACCGGATAGTTCCTTTCATGCACTTTTAGCTGTCTCGAGCCATAAGCTATTACACTTCCATGTTGCAGTAGCACGCAACCCAAACCGCTGCCCGAAGCATCGCTATAAATCTCGTAGCCTTCGGTCCCACATGGTGAACTCAGCACAGGCGCTGTGGTCAACCGACACTTCAACTCCTCAAAAGCTCGCGCACACTCCGGCATCCAAACGAACTTATGTTCCTTCCTCGTCAAAGTAGTGAGAGGTAACGCTATCCGCGAGAAGTTCTCTACGAAGAACCTATAATAGCCGGCAAGCCCCAGAAAACTCCGGACTTCCGCTACCGTAACAAGCTCAGGCCACTCCTGTATCGCAACAATCTTCGCCGGATCCACAGCAATACCCTCTCCACTCACTATATGCCCGAGGAACGCCACTGAGGATAGCCAAAACGCGCACTTCGAGAACTTGGCATACAACTAATTTCTCCTTAGCGTTTCCAACACCAAATGAAGATGCTTGAAGTGATCTTCCTCACTTTGCGAGTACACCAAAATATCGTCGATGAAGAAGATCACGAAATGGTCCAAGTACTCCCTGAAAGTCCTGTTCATCAAATTCATGAACACTGACGGCACATTAGTCAGTCCAAATGGCATAACCGTAAACTCATAATGCCCGTATCTCGTACTAAATGCTATCTTCGGGATATCACTCTCCTTTATTCGCAGCTGATAGTACCCAGCCTTGAGATCCAACTTCGAGTACACCGTCGACCCGACTAACTGATCAAAAAGATCATCAATCCGAGGGATCGGGTACTTGTTCTTCTCCGTCAGCTTGTTGAGCTCCCGATAATCAATACATAACCTCAAGCTTTCGTCCTTCTTCTTAACAAAGAGGACCGGTGCGCTCCAAGGCGAAGAACTCGGGCGCACATACCCTTGCTCCAACAACTCTTCCCGTTGAACTTTCAGCTCCGCCATTTCCTTAGGCGCTAGCCGGTAAGGAGATCGTGACACAGGCTTTGCACCTGGCACTAGCTCGATCGTGAAATCTATCTCTTGTTGAGGCGGGGCTCCAGGAAGATCTGCGGGGAACACATCAGGGTATTCCGATACCACTGAAATACAATCCAACGCGGGCTTCGGCTTTGCAACCTCCACTAGTGTAAAGAACAGTTCTGCACCGGCACGAACCGCCTTCACCACCTGAAGAGCAGACATCAACGTCTTGCTCGACCCCTTTAAGCCCGTAAAAGTCGTTTCACGACTTGCTCCCAGCTTGACTTCCTTGCTACCGCAATCTATATGGGCATGCTGCTCCGAGAGCCAGTCCATGCCAAATATGATGTCGAACTCCACCAACGGAAGTAAAGACGCCCTCAGGTCGAACTCTTGCTCCCCAATACGAATCTTAACATCGCAGATCCTATCCGCTCGCATCGAACACCCATTGGGCAACAACACATCCAACTTATCCTTCGCCATCGAAGAAGGGACTCCGATGCGTGATATAAATCCTTCGAACAAGAAGAAGTGTGAGGCTCCCGTATCGAAGAGTGCTCGTGCTGGATTTTCACAAATCAATACAAATCCTAAACAAGCAGCGGTAAGGTAACATGTGCATAACAAGTATTTATAGAAATTGACCTGCTATAAATTAAACCGTACCTGTCACCACATCAGCCTGTTTGATGGCCTCCTGTTGGCCAAGATTGTAGACCCTTGGTTGGGCCGGTGCATAATGGGATGCGGTCGACTCCACCGCCTTTCCCTTCTCTTCATAAGTAGCTCCCGACCTTCTCTCGGACCTAGGACGTCCGCTCCAACAGTCAGGGCAAAATGCCCCATCTTTCCACAAGAAAACACGCGCCCGGGGTCCGACTCATAGTCGCCCCAGAAGCACCAGAAGGAGCTGGACCCGAAGTCCTATGCTTCTTGAAAGACCTCCGATAGCCGGACTTTGAAGTAGTCGGCACTTTGAATTTAGATTTCTTCTCACCCAAGCTTTTCTTTGCTTGTACATTCTTCATGTCCTTCTCCAAGGACCGAGCAGTATTGACCAAGGTTAAGAAACGCTGTGTCATCGGCCCCGAGAGTAGCAACCTCAACTCATCTCTCAAGCCTTCATAGAAGCGATTAGTCTTGCGCTCCTCATCCACGATGGTGGACCTAGCATATCGACTCAAACAAGTGAACTCGTGGAGATATTCATCTACTCTCTTCTCACCCTGAACCAACTTCAGAAATTCATTCTCCATCGAAATCCTCTGAGTAGAAGGGAGGTATCTTGATAAGAACAATCCCGAGAACTCTTCCATCGGAACGTCTATAAGTTGTCTACCTCTCAAATGATGCAGCTCCAAACCTTCCCACCACATCCTCGCTTCACCGTCCAGAAGGAACGTAGCGATAGTGGTCATTTGCCACCCCTCCGTCTCCGTTGCTGTCATGACTCTCTTCACCCTGGAGAGCCAGTCTTCAGCCTGAGATGGGGTTCCCAACCCCGAGAATAACGGAGGGTTAAAGCTCATTACATGCTTAAGCTGCCTCTCAGTTGCCCTCCTTGGCACCACCAGTTCCACAACCACTTGCTCCACTCTCCTCGGCTCAGCCTCTTGAAGAGGTTCTTGCTCCAGCGCAGGAGCGGGCTGCTGCGTCTGCCTTGCAGGCTGCGCATTTATCACGGCCAACACCGCTTCAGCCACCAATCGTATGTTCTTAGCCGACAGAGGTGTTACAGGAGCAACATCCGGTGCACTACTAGCCTCAGAAACTCGGCATTCTGACGGCCCAACACCACTTCTGGTCACCTATAGTGGTACAAAACACCGTTAAGCGACCAAATAAAATTGCAAACAGCAATTATAGGAACACGCAGGTTCCTCAAACACGAGTATTTTCATTCCTAAGTGGACATTTATGGGTTCTTTTACCGTTATAACGATGACGCACACAATGTGCTCACCACCCCTTAAAAAGAATTCGTCCACAAATTCAGCTTAAGCCCGACCAAAACCAGTAGTCTGATACCAAATTGTAACACCCCCTATCCGTCACATAGCATATAGTAGTAGGTCGGGCCGGGGCCCGACGCCGTATGCCACAGACAGACCGGGTGGTTACTTATGGAAACCATCCAACCAATCTCAACGTCCTACACAGAGCATTCTAGCGGAAGTAGTTTATAAAAGTTGTAACAGAGAACCCAGCATTAAAGCATGAATGTCCACTAATCCAAATAGGAATGTTATACAAAATACCCAACAAAAGCCTTAAGGCCTTACAAAATGTTTCACTCCAAATTACATGTTTTACAAACCACGGCACGCAGGCCGGTCATACATGAATAAAGCAGTAAACACTTCCAATTAGTCCTTCGAGGGCCGGCTTCGCAAAAAGGGCTTTAGCCCGCTATTGACCGCTTGGTCTAGCAGCACCTGCAAGCAACAAACCACCGCACGGTGGCAAAACAAGGCAACAGTCAGCAATGCTGACCAAATTATAACGATCCCGCCCCCAACTCGGGGCGGCGATGCTCCTTCCCTGCATCTCATTAGCATAAGCGAGCAATATATATATATAGCCATTTCATCACAGACGTTGGCTCGCACGGCCACACGCACCATGCTCTCAGGGCACATTCTCGGTGAACCGGTCGATGTCACGTCAATTAAAGCCATAGACATTCCGGACTCACCACCGCCACTTTGACGGCCAAACCTATGAGCAATTTGTCTTCCTGGCCTGGGTCACGACAATTTAAGCCATTGACCGCCGAAGACCCTAATCTATGCCAACGGCAAGTGCCACATGCCTTTAGGTCTCTTTAACCGAACGACATAGAACGGGTACGGTTCCATCTAACCCGTGCTCACATCGCAACGACAATTTAAGCCATTTGCGCGGGTCAAACTTCCACCGAGTCCCATTTCCATCACAAGTCACATAACCCGGTTATGTTCAAGTTGGCTCTCAGGCCACCAAGTTGGCAAGATCTCGCATCCGCCCAGTTTTCCGGGTGCACCTTTGGGTTAGTCCCCAAGGCTCCCTGCTGCAATCTATCGCGTAGAAAACTTGAAAAACAACCAATAGCACGGAGTCTTCTACGACATTTATGCAATGCAACAACACCGATCCAGACCAACATGTCCGGGTAGGCTTCACACATCATGCATATGTCTGTTCTCGCTTACGGACTCTAAACAACGGGGACTTCACATATCTACCCGAAGGAACGCCTCCAACTCTCTACAAACTCGCGAGAGCGGGCTTCCTATGCAAAGAAAGAGAGCTACTCCTGCTCAAGATGAGGATCGCTACCCTAGCGTTCCTCTTTGGCGTCATTGAAAAGTAAGCGGATGAAAAGCACCGCACTAGCTTTGCCTCCGTGGATCCGGAGTCGGCTCGCGATTTGGAGCTCTGAAGTTCCTCCAATGGTCGGATCTAGCTCCTTCTTCCTTCCTTGGCTCTCCCCTCTCTCTAAGCTTTTAGAAAGATAATAAGTTATGAAAAGTGAGGGTTTCTAAGTCCAATCCCGGGTATATCCATTCAGGAACAACCCCCAGCCGTTGGATCTCAAAATAAGGAAACGAACGGCTTTGATTCGGGACTGAAATGCCCAATCTGGACCGAACACGGCCTGGCACACGCCCGTGTCCAGGGCTGTGTGCCTCATTCTCCGTCAAAATCGGCTCACCTGGAACCTCACACGGGTATTGAACACGCCCGTGTTCGAGCTGAGACGCCCGTGTTCCACCTAACACATCCGTGTAGCCGGCCGTGTACCCCCATCATTTTTCCCCGAAAACAACCCGAGCACTACACGGGTTCTAGGACACGCCCGTGTCCTTACCCGTGTCACCTCAACACGCCTGGACCCCAGGACGTGTACACGGTCTCGACACTCGACACTTCGTCGAGCAAATATCGTCGACCTGATGACACGGCCTTGGACACGCCCGTGTCCTAGGCTGTGTGCCTTGTCTCGACACCATGTCGAGACCAAAGTGTCGACTTCCCGGGACGAGTGTCGACACGGGTCGACACGCCCTGCGACACGCCCGTGTCGCAGGCCGTGTGCCATGTCTCGACACTTCGTCAAATGCAGAGAGTCGACTTCGCGGCTAAGTGTCGACACGGGTAGAAACGCCCTGCGACATGCCCGTGTCGCAGGCCGTGTGCCCAGTCTCGACACAATGTCGAGACCAAAGTGTCAACTTACCGGCTGAGTGTCGACACAAGCTTGACACGCCCTGGGACACGCCCGTGTCTCATGCCGTGTGCCTGCAGCCAGAACCCAAAACTGGCCCAAAACATCCCCCGTCACTCCTTTGAGTTTCGGGGCGTTACAAAAGGGCTCGGGTTGGCAGCGACCCGGGAAAACCGAGTTTGGGTAGATGGCGGCTTGGAAGTGACGGAGCGGGCAGCAGCGCAGGGGCGGCGTGGAAGCAGCAGTTCGGGATGGTGGCGGAATGCCAAAATCGCTCTGACGTCGAAGGAGGGGGCGAGTCTCACGCCGAGCGGACAGGGTGGCGGCAGTGTCGCGCTGCACGCGGGATCGGGCCAAGCCCTAGGAAGAGAAGCTCACGGATTGCCCTTGTTCTTTCTTGTCCAAATCTCCAATGAAAAAATAAATTAGAGTTTAGGAGTATTTATACTCCCACAGGATTACAACCCTCTCACAACACACTAGGTCTCATCTGGACCGTACAAATTAACATAGCCAACAGGAAATTAAAAGTAATTATAAAATGCAGGAAAACTGAAGTTCTCAAAGGATTAAGACGATGGCGGTGGCCGCGGACGCAGATTGTAGCGAACATGGTTGCGGCGAATGTCCACGTGACGTCGTGCCGATTTGTCATTGCGGAGCACATCTTTAAGTACAGGCGGTTCTAGATCATATCCACGTCATCTCCAACCGTGCCTCCATCAATTTCAGCTCCATCCGTCGTTGCTTTATCAATTCTCCCCCGCCCGAAAGCACTCGTCACCGATGAGTGGCCCGACAGGTAGCGGTGGAGGAGATCAGCATCCAAGCAGAGTAACTCCGCCTCGGTCACCCACGAGTCGTCAGAGGTAGGGCGGTCGCGCCAATGGACTAGAAAGCGGCGCGTATCGCCCTCGTTGGAGGAGAGGACTTCATCTGCAGCAATCCTGTCAGGTAGTAAAAGAGACTGGGGAAAACTGGGAAATGGATTAGTATGAACATCAAATAAAACAATGCAGTCATCGACCGATGTAAATACAGTAGGATCTGTGACTGTGTGTCCCCACTCACTCCCAACCCCATGAGACGAAGTAGGAATAGAAGATGTAGATGAAGGGGGATTTGCTAGAAGCGGAGAAACATATGGTGTTAAGTCAGAAACATTAAACGTAGGGGAGACTCCCCAATCAACCGGCAAATCGAAAACCACCGCATTGTTACCCAAACATTTAATAATCTTGAAGGGACCGGCTCTCCTAGGGTCCAACTTTTTAATGGTGCCTGAAGGTAACCGATCCGGAATTAAACGGACCAAAACTAGATCGCCAACATTAAAAGTAGAAGGATGCCTATGTAAGTTGGCATGTGACCGGTAAGAATCATATTGGTTAGCTAACTTTTCTTGAATATACTTGTGCAAATCATGAACGTGTTGGGTGAATGTTTGAGCAAAGTGGCTCGATTTATAAGTGGGTGGCAGTGGTACTAAATCGAGAGGCATGGGAGCCTTGTATCCATGCACAATTTCATTAGGCGAAAATCCCGTAGATCGATTCTTAGAGTTGTTATACGCTAGTTATGCATGTGGAAGGATCAAATCCCATGTGTCTTTGTGATCGCCCACTAGGCAACGTAGTAAAGATCCCAAACTTCTATTAACGACTTCTGTTTGGCCATCCATTTGTGGGTGGTAGGCCGTCGAAAACAGGAGCTTGGTACCCATGAGTGTCCATAACGTCTTCCAAAAGTAACTCGTGAATCGAACGTCATGATCCGAGACAATGGTCTTCGACACTCCCCTATGGCTAACGACCTCTTTGAAAAACAGCTTGGCGATGTGGGATGCATTGCTAGGTGAAAGAATTAGTGTCTAACCACCTATAGGGGGGTGAATAGGTGTAATTCCTTTTTCTTCTAAGGCAGAATATCTATTCAGTTAATTACTCATAAACAGATAATTCTACAGCTATCACAGCACAGAATTCATAGAATTATACAATCACAGAGTGCACACAGTTTTTATAGTGGTTCCCCAAGGTCTGGGTACATCCACTTTCCCCCTTCACCTATCTATCAGTGTGCTAGATTCGTCCTAACTTCTTCTCTTCACCTCAGATCCTCAGATCTTACAGCTCAGAACCCAACAAGGCACCTACAACTCAGAGTGAGTCCACACTCCTACAGCTCAGGCAATCTGCCCTACCTCAGTCTTCAACAAGGCCTACAACTCAGAGATAACAATCTCCTACAACTCAGGCTCACAGCCCTACCACTCAGAGATCTAAATCTCCTACAACTCAGCCTTTATAAACACATGCTTACAACTCAGATCTTTAAAAGATCCTATAGAAAATTGATTTAAGTTTATAATATACCACCACCCTAGTAGAGAGAGAATGGATGGATGGCTTCTTGATCAGTTCTTCGAAGAATCTGATGGCAGAGAACAACCACTCTTAGCTTTCTTCAAAGCTTATTGAATCTGAACTCAGTAGGGTTGAACTCCTGTGAAGTTGATCTTCAATCAGCTTCTTTCTTGATATTCAGATCTCAATTTGAATCCTTCTTAGCAGCCTGGTTCAGCAACTGCACTTCAATAGATGGAGCTCTCTCTCTCTCTCCACTTTCTTCTTAGATCTTCTGACGAAAATCTTCTTCTGTATGTGTATATACTTTTTTCTATGAGTTCATCAATCATCATCTGTTGAAGGAGAATGCCTTTATATAGACTTTCTCCATAGTAACCGGCTGATCCGGTTTCTAACAAACTTCTGACAACTCTGACAGTTGCAGTAGACTGGTTGGTAATGGCAGCTGTCGAGTCGTCCAGTCACTTCTTGAAACTCTGTCTCTGTCAGCAAAGTGTCGAGACTGAACTTCATCATGTGTCGACATAAGTAGACTAAGTGTCGAAACAAGTGGAATAAGTGTCGACGCAAGCCTTGGTGGCGTCGACACATCTCCTTTGTTGTTGATACTGCTTCTCGACACAGCTTCTGTAGAATGTGTCGACACTAATTCTGTGTGTCGACACAATCACTTCTTTACTTTAACTTTGTTGAAACTTTGCCGTGTGTCGACACAAGTCCTGTGTGTCGACACAGTTGATGTCGACAAAGTATTCTGTGTGTCGACACTGCCTCTTGGTGTCGACACAGTTGATGTCGACTAAGCTTCTTTGTGTGTCAACACTGCCTCTTGGTGTCGACACAGTTGATGTCGACTAAGCTTCACTATGTGTCGACACTGCTTTTGTATATCGACACAGTTTCTTCTGGTGTCGACACAGCCTTCCCAAGTGTCGACACAACTAACTCCAAGTGTCGGCACAGCTTTTCTCCAGTGTCGACACAAGCCTTCATAAGTGTCGACACAGCTTCTCCTGGTGTCGACACATGGACTTAGAAACTTTTTCCTGCATTCTTGCATTTTCTTAACCTGCACATATAAACTCAAAACAACATCAAATACACCTTGATGCATATCATTGAGTAAGGTGAGGCTTCTTAAAATCTGGTACACATTTTCCAATGTACCCAATAATCTCCCCCTATTTGGAGAAGTCATAACCCTTAGTCAATGATATACATCATTCATAACAAATACACATTATGATGTATAACAACATTATATGACATGGTAACTTCTAAACAAAACATACATAACAAGTCATCACAAAATAATAATGCAACCAGAATGAGCATTAATTATTGTTTTGTTTCAACTCTCAAAAGTTTCTAATCAAAAGTTTACATAGATTTCAACACTAAATATTACAAAGTTGTAAAATCAAGTAAATCTAATCTAAAACTGATCTGGCTCCTTGATAACTATGCCTTTGCCTGATTGGATCTTGGCTTATACTGGAGCATTAGTATCATCAGCTGGCTTCTTGCCCTTTAGATTTTTCTTCTTTTGCTCTTCAGCCCTTATTCTTTACCTTTCAAAGTAGTGAAAGGGCTTAGGGAAGTACTTGCTAGGCTCCTGAGCATTAGGAGGTAGCTTCCCAATTTTTTCCTTTCTTCTATATTGAACAATGGCTTCCTGATGTGCTTCATACTTTTGCCATTCTTGTGCAGATTACCATTTGCCCCTATCATGAGTTTTATCCTTTACAGCTTTCCAAGCAGTCAGTATAATGTTCTTGGATGTTGGACTCCACTGCTCAAAATCAGGCTTCAACTCAGCCTGTTCTCTGAATATTTTCTTAGACAATAGAGCTTCTTGCTCTTTGTTCAAAACTACCTCTGACACTGGCATGCCTACTTTCTCAAGGATAATATTTTGAGCACCTTCTGGAGGGTTGTACATAAACTGTACTTCTTGGTGAATCATTTCAAAATCTGCTGGAGGATAAATAACTTGAGCAACTTCAGCTTGATCACCTCCAAAATAAGCAGGGTGTATACCTGACTCAGCCATATTATCATCATCACAGAGGGGTGGATATCCAAGGGTGGCTCTGATGCTATTAGAGATCCATTTAGCATGATTAGAGTCAGCTTTGACTAACACTCTCTCCCCCTTTATGACTTCTCTTGCAACATGATCCCTGAGGTCATCTTTTTGAAATCTGATTTGTTCATCAAGAAAATGTACACCATCTTTATAAAAAGACTTTAACTTCAGTAGCTGTGCAGAAATAGTCTTTTGAGAATCCTTAATAGCTGTTTGGACAGTAGCTAGTCCTTCTTGTAATTGCTTGTCAAAATCTGCCTTAGCATTAGTCCTTGCTTCAGTCTGGGCAGTTGCAACATTTTTCAGTTCTGTAATAATCACATTATGTGATTCAGTCAGATTATCATTCATTCTAAGTTGATTCTCTAGAACATAGCCTTGTTTAAGAGCTATATCATCAACTTGAGTCTTGATTTTCTCTTGATGTGTTGCTAGGAAAACCACAACATTGCCTCCTTTGTGAAAGCAATCTGTCATCTCCTTCTTATTCTGATTAACTTCAAATCTTATTGATTTAATATCTGTAGCCAAGGAGAGTTGTAGATCTTTATGGGTCTCATCCATATATTTCTCCATGGATAGTCTTTGTTCATCCAACTTTACTTGTAGAGAGACTAATAAGGAACTATAATCAGTTACTGGGGCAGATGGTGGAGCAGTTTGTAAAGCCCTCTTATAGTTCTGGCTTCTTCTTTTGAATATCATTAGCTTTCTTTTCTTAGCTTGAATTTCTGCTTCCTCTTTTGAAGCTGAGGTACTGACAATATCAACTCTATCCTTTGGACTAGGAGGAAATTCCTGTGCAGTCCTAGGTAGCTCCCCCTGAGTCCCTTGCTCCTCCCCCACAGTACTTACTTGCTCCTCCTCAATGTTGATTTGCTCCCCCTCAAAGTCTGCTTTCTCCCCTTCAAATTCAGGTTGCTCCCCCTCAGTTCTTGCTTGTACTATATCTGGAAACAACTCCTCAAGGGTGAATTCTTGTTGAGTAGGGACTTGAGGGACCACCAACTCAGGAGCATTAACAGCAGCAGATGTATCCTCCATGATAAATCTTGTGCTTGACTGTTTAGTTGTGTGTTCTGGTCAGCATCATCCAAAGACACAATTAGTGTTTCATCTTTATTAATGAAAATTGATTGATTAATTTCTTGAATTACCTCAAGTATGGTCTGTGTAGCCATTTCACTCTCCAAGTGGGTTGGCTCTTCCTCAAGTTGAGCCTCCCCCTACACTTGAGCACTATCTCCAATATCCTGTACAGGAGATTTTTCAGGAAGCTCTTGCCTCTCTTCATCAGGCATATCCTTAGTTAGGACCCTATCTCATCTGGATATTATCCTAATATCCATTCTCCTCATATGATTAATTTTGGATCAAGCAGCCTGCTCCATTATTTCTGGAATTGTTTTAACCAAGTATAAACTCATGATTCTGCCCAGATTTGGCTTCTTAATTCCTTCCTTAATCTTTTCAAATATTACTACAGACCAATCTATGTTTAGTCTGTAGATGATCCTGGTCATCAGGCTGAACATATAGGCTGAAATCCTATCATGCCCCCTGGCTTGCAGAGTATGACCTTGCCAACCACCTCTGAAAGGAATTTTCCTTGTTGATTCATTCCTTTTCTGTTCATTGCTGACCCAATCTTCAAGGTACGATCCAATCCACACCACTGAAGTGCTTCCCTAGTCTTTGATGAGGGTACTTCTACTTCATCTTGAGTTCTTGGAAGTTGAAGAGTTTTCCTCAAGCTCTTCAAGGTAAGTTTAACCTTAGTTCCCTGAACTGTAGACTTGATCTTAAGTCCAGTAGAATCCAAAGTAGCTGCGTCATAGAAATCTAGTATTTCTTTCTTCCAAATCTTTGTTGGTTCAGATACCAGATATTCCAACCCATTTTCAGCAATTAGGGTTACGACTACTTTAATTTCAGGTTCTGCATTATCAAAGGCATTGCGTACCAGCTCATAGCCTTCGTTGACACTATCTTCTAGCTTTGGCACCATTAGGGTTGAGTGAAAGCTTGGATTGAGAAGAGAGAAGTTGTCGACACAGGGTTTTGGTCTCGAAAATATGGAGAGTGTGTCGACAGAATATGTTGTTGACCTATTTATACCTTTCTAAGTAATGAAGGTCAAAAGTCGCGTCAACAATCTCTTAATGTGTCGACACTGTTGAAAAGTGTCGACACAGACTTCTAATGACTCGACATCAATTCTATTTGACTTTGTCGAGTTCGACGATCTGAGGTCGACGAATATGCGTGTTTACTCTAAGTGTCGACACCAACTTTGGATGTGTCGACACCACATCTCTGAAGTGTCGACACCGATTCTCTAGATGTGTCGACACCACTTTCCTGGAATGTCGACACCACTACTATGTGTCGACACAGACAACTTCTTGTGTCGACACAATTTTACTTAGCCAAAATTTGTAAACTAATTTATGTTCAACATACTTATTTTAATTTTGAAATTGTTGAATTTAGTTTCATCTAAAGGCTTAGTAAACATGTCAGCTAGTTGTAAATCAGTACTAACAAATTCTAAAGAGATATCTTCTTTCTCTACATGGTCTCGAAGAAAATGGTATCTTATTTCTATATGCTTTATTCTACTATGAGAAACATGATTATGAGTAATAGAAATAACACTAGTAGAATCACATAATAATGGAGTTCTACTTACCTGAATACCATAGTCTTCTAACTGATGTTGTATCCACAATAGTTGTGCACAGCAACTTCCAGCAGAACCATACTCAGACTCAGCTGTGGATATTGCCACACTGGTCTGCTTCTTACAGCTCCAAGATACCAGTCTTCCTCCTAGAAATTGACAGGTGCATGTAGTACTTTTCCTATCTACTTTGCAACCTGCAAAGTCTGCATCTGAATAGCCCATTAGTAAAAAATCTCTATTCCTAGGATACCAAAGGCCTAGATTAGGGGTGCCCTTAAGATATCTCAAAATCCTTTTGACAGCAATAAGATGAGATTCTTTAGGGCAGGATTGGTACCTAGCACAGACACATGTAGCATACATGATATCTGGTCAACTAGTAGTCAGATATAGGAGGGAGCCAACTATTCCTCTATACAAAGTTTCATCTACAGGTTTTCCTGCATCATCTTTGCTAAGAGATACACTTGTCCCCATTGGAGTTCTCATGGTAGTGGATGACTCCATACCATACTTCTTAATTAACTCCAGGGTGAACTTAAACTGGGATATGGACAAGCCATCTTCAGTCTGTCTTACTTGGATACCCAAGAAGAACTTAAGTTCTCTTATACTGCTCATTTCAAATTTTCCTTGCATAAGTTTTGCAAACTTTCTACAAAGATTATTCTCAGTAGACTCAAATATTATGTCATCAACATATATTTGGACTAGGATAATCTTTCCTTTGGATTCCCTAAGGAATAGAGTCTTTATCTATTTTCCCCCTTGAGAATTTGTTCTCAATGAGGAAAGTAGACATGGTTTCATACAACCCTTGGGCTTGTTTCAACCCATACAAAGCATTCCTAAGTCTATAGACATAAGTAAGATTGAGTGGATCAACAAACCTGAGGGCTGCTCTACATAGACCTCCTCTTTTAAGTCTCCATTTAAGAAGTCAGACTTAACATCCATCTGGAACACTTTGAAGCTTAATATGTGCATAGGCTAGAAATAGCCTGATAGCTTCCAGTCTTGCACATACAGGGGCAAAAGTCTGATCAAAGTCTATGCCCTCCTATGTCCTGTATCCTTTGGCAACTAATCTTGCCTTGTTTCTTCACTAT